>QMIH01000243.1:0-21286 GCA_003987875.1 Clarias batrachus
ATGGGTCCGACACCACCAACCAGCAACACTGAATGAACTTATATATTTAGCTGAAACGCACATGGCATATTCCATCTCCATTAAACATCTGCCTYAGTCAGCTAATGCTTAGAGCATACTGGTTATCGATGACAAGTGTGCACTGCGATTATCGCTAATTCCCATTGGTTGCAATCAGTTTTGCACTCTAAAACATGGTTCTGTGGCCTTGTAAATTTCATAGTAATAAAAGACTTATGTTACCTTAATAAAATCTCTAAAAATCACATACATGATTGTTTGAGTTAGCCAAATCAAAATAAATGCCTAAAAAAACAACTTTTCATTTTCTCTTAAAATTACACTATAATTTAAGTTTATTTCACTAAGAGAAATTGGTATTCGACTAATTGAATTACATTTTTTATATACACATAATATTTTTTATACATTTCAATCAAAATATTTAGCAATGGGGTAATTATACTGATTAGTTTAAAGAACTACAATCATCACTCATTCCAACTCAATAACGCATTTATATATCAGACAGTACACAAGGAGTATACCATGTGTCCTCTTGAATTAGGAACAAAACCAAGATCATGTTTTTGAAATAAATGGCGGTGTAGTTGTTAGTCCGGGTTCGATTCCCATCTTTGTGTGCATGTTCTCCCCATGCATGGTGGTTTCCTCCCACAGTCCAAATACATGCAGATTAGGCTAACTGGCATTCCCAAAATGCCCATAGTGTGTGTGTGTGTGTGCCCTGCGATAGATTGGCACCCTGTCCAAGGTTTAACCTGCCTCGTCCCCTCCGTCTCCTGGGATAGGCTCCAGGCCCCCTGCGACCCTGAATACAAGATGAAGCAGTTTAGATGGTGACTGAGGCAAAGTGTGGCAAAGTAACTTGATATGATCAAAAATTATGTTGCAACATAACTTGAACTAGTTCAGTAGTAACTAAGCTCTTTCAAATGGACATGCCAACTGTGTGCCACTGCTGCCCTCAGCTGGCTTCCTGCGGTATAGTGTGGACTCTTAGAGCTCTTATAAGCATGTACAATATGATACATCATATTGATTGTAAAATTTTGTAATTCCTTCTCCCAAAATATATATATATTTTTTATATAAAGGCTGTCTCTGTATAAAGACCGTCTCTTTACTGTCCATATTTAATACATACAATGTGGGCTTTGATAGGAAACAGTTGTGAAGCTCTGAACCGTTTATACTGTTTATATCAGATACAGGCCACAGATTTTCTTAAATCTAAGAGCTTAGTTGGTAATATATGGTCCATTCAGACATATCCAATAATTACTTTACACACTTTACATAGTCTGTATTTATAGCACAGTGATGGCAATCAATATTTTTCAGTAATTGATTTAATCCCTCATGGTAGGGATGCATACTGGGCACAAGGCAGGAGATTGCAGGGCGCCATATTGCAGCCAACAAACAGTACTTATGTAGTGGACCCGTTGGCCAATGACAATCAAATAACACATTCCAAAACCAATTGCATTAATATTGGGCTGTTTTCTACTTGGTTCTATAACACCATTCCCTTTTTCAGCATAATTTCTGGACACTGTTGGAGGGATTTGCTTATTTAGGCACAAGTCAAGGCACAGAAAATTATGTCCAAGAAAATCCTAATCATGTGCATTTGTTACAACTTTGGGTAAACAGTTTGAGGTCGGTCGAATCCCAGCACTTTTTTCTATTTGCAAAGTTTATTTATTTATTTATATTTTGTAAATGAACCAATGTTGAGCAAGCCTAGTAGAAATGTGTTCATAAACATTAAATGCTTCAATTTCTAAAAAGGTTATTGTCAAATAAATGTTATAATACAATCTTTCCACCAACTGTAATGACCAGAGACAGGTACAGGACAATTTCATGGAATGTCCACATGAGTGATCTTAAAAACATCGGAAAACAAGAAACATCATGCTTGCATCATGCATCATGCTTTTCTACTATCGTCAAAGGAACCTGTTAGTGAAGGAAAGTATAGAAGCAATCAAAACAAGAGCTGGAATGATTGAGTACATGAAGGCAAAGCCAGCAAAGTAGATATTCAAGTTGTTTGTTGTTGCAGACTCTTGCAATGGATATATATTGAACTTTGCTGTGCATGCAGGAAAGAACGTCTTTCATTCTAGACGAGGACTACCAAATGACTCTGTAATGTCACTTGTAAACCATCCCTATTTGGGAACTGGGTAAAATACATAAATTACATTTTACACCAGTCCAAAGCTTTTCAGAGATTTGATCAGGCTGAATCATGGTACACTTACAGTAGAACATAGGAGGTGTTGACCTGCCGACCAGCTGTTATTAGCGTAATAATAAACATAACCACAGCATAAAACCATGAAATAGTACAAAACCCCCTCTTTTTACCTTTTCTAGACATTTATGCTAGTAATGCCTACATTTTACACAAACAACTGTTGGCAATAGCACATCAGAAGCTTCTGACCCAAAGCAGCTTAATAAGGCTAGGGTGAAGGGTGGAATTGTGTGTTAGCTATATATTTAAGGAGCTACAGTTGAAGTTTCATGCCTTCATTCACAAGAATTTATACTACAATTCCGGTTTGACTTGAACACCTCAAGTATATTATTTTCTCATTCTATAGTAGATCTTTATAAGATGATAAGTATATACCATATATTCCTTACTGTAACCCCCTAATTCTCAAAGTAATTAAACACATTGAGTACTGGTAACTTAAATAATTACAATTAGTTCAAATGTTGAGCATTTAGAACTTATTTGTATTTATGAGTTTGACACTTTTCAAGTTATCTGGACAAATTTGATATCTTAAGTAACTGTAACTGTTACATTAAAGTTCCACCAACTTAAAATCTTTCAGTCTAGCGATTTTGTGTCTTACGTCATGAGGGCAATAGAGCTCTGGCGGCTCAGTGGTGGGTGTTTCGTCTGCCATGTGAAAGGCCCGGGTTCGATTCCCAACAACTGGATGAACTGTTTGTTCCAAGCCCAGATAAAATGGGAGGGTTGCATTGGGAAGGGCATCTGGTGTAAAACCTGTGCCAAACTTGTGTGCGGACTGGATCGCCTGCTGTAGCGACCCATTGCCGGGATTTGCAACAATTTAAAAAATTATAATTGCTATTAAATAGTATGAGTTAGGCTACTCAATAATGCAAGTAAAGAACGATTAATATGAAGGAGTACAACAAACCCAAAAACTGTTAGTTCTGTTTACTTAAAATTGGAAACATCATTACTAAAAAAATGTATGTAACTGATCACCTCAATTTTTTGTATTATAAATAAAATAATCAATATTATATGCTACTCACTTGGTTTGCATTAGGTTTTGTAGCAAAAATAATCATAGTTTTTCAATTCAATTCAATTTTATGTCTATATCGCTTTTAACAATGGTCATTGTCTCAAAGCAGCTTCACAGAAATGGTAGTATATCTATTAGTTATATAGTTGCAGAATGATTTGCCTAATTGCACAGCTTTAACTTTATTTACATTTAACTGTACAACTTTAACTGTATTATGAATAATCTGAGGTTTATAAGAAGCATTTCAAAGTGTGATTTTCCTTGTTGCACTGCTGTATGAAGCTGGATGTGGGCAATCCAAAAGTGTTACAGACTCTGTTACAATTCCAGAAAACCATGTAAACCCAGATGCCAGTAAAGTAGCATTATACTGCTGTAGGACTTGTGTGCAGTGTAAAATGGACTTTTCTACATTTTAATGATTTTTTAAAATTATAATTTGATTATTGTACTTCTCCTGTGAGACATTTGCATAATTACATGCTTATAGTGGATCTTACATCCCACTCTACTGTAAAGTTAACACATACTGTACCCGAATAGTATCTCAGAAATCTTAAAAGACTATAATATTGGTACAATCCTACAATCCTACAATCCCACGCAAGGTGCCCAGGTCATGCACTTTGTAGATGGCCTCTTACTTATTCAATGACTACAAACGCCAGTGACCTACAATTTCTTAAAACCAGAAAGCACTATTAAGTTGTTGAAAGGTGTAACGGTGCCATCTAGTGATAAAATGTTTAAATTTCCAAGAGCTGATTTAAATGCATAAAGATCAATTTCATAATACATACATTTTAGTAGGGCTATGTTAGAAGGGAAATCAATTTAGGCCAACACTGCACTCTATGTAATTTATATAATATCACATTAAAAAAGCCAGAGGAAACCCACACTGTTAACCCAAATTAGTTCTCTTTACTATAAAATGTTTGTAAACCCGTTGCACTAAATAATTTTAGTTTTTACACAGGGTAAAACTAAACAGGTTGTGTTAACACAGAACCTTTAGTGGTTATAGCAGACAAATCAAGCTTGCATTAGTAGTCTTTACTAAAAAACATTAGTTCACATTATACATTTTTTAACAAAATATTAAGTAGTGATAATTGTTATATTTAAGAAAAATATTATAATCTTATAATAATAATANTTATTCATGTATTTGTAACACTGTAAAAAAATTTTCTGTAATGTACTTCTAACAAATTATATATATACTTAAATTTAATTTAAAAGAAATACTCAACATTGCAATGTTTTTAAACATTTTTATCATTGACATTGTTGTAATAAATTTATCAACCAAAAGACTTTTGTTAATTTTTTTAGAAGAACACGAACACATGTATTCAACAATATGCTACATCCATGTGAATGACTGGAATTGCATTTACACTGCACATTAAAACCTGAGTCAAACCTCTAAAACTTTAACTAAGGCAGGATTGAGGTGAAGAGAAGCTAGTGACCCACAACACCTTCTTGTTCAACAAGGAGGATTCCGAAGTCAAGGTGGTGGAATGACTGATCATCAGAGTCCTATACCAACAGAGCAGATCAATGACATTTCTCATTAAATAGCCAACAAATAATCTTGCAATAAAACAGACACATGAGACAATGTGTGAATCGATTATGACTGCTTTAGTAACAATTCATCAAAAGGGTTAGTTCATCCAAAAATGAATATTTACTTACTTATGAAGGAAAGGCTGAAAATACACAAGTTTTATGGTTTTGGAATGATGTGATGATACATCATTACAAAACCATAAAACTTGTTCATTTTCATCCTGTCCTCCATTCAATTGTCACAAAGCCAATTTATCCTTTCAAAATACTTAAAAAGATAAATGAACTCTTAAAATGAGGTTATCTGAACTTTTAAAATAGGGACAGAAAATCACAGGTTTTTATTAAAAATACCTTAAATTGTGTTCTGTAGATAAACAAAAGTCTTGTGGGTTTTGACTGACATGAGGGTCAGTATATGTATGATGTTAGAGAGAGGTTGGAAAGAGCTTTGGCTACTCTCTAAGTTTCAATGATTTAAGTTATATGTAAATGTTTATAAAATACAATCACTATCTATTAATACAATGATTTGTTTTCATTGTCCTTCAAGATAAAATGAGGAAATAAGTTACTTACAAAGCATGCTCTGAAGAAGTCTGTTGGGTTGAAGAACCCAACAGAAGAATCGGTAGCCCTCTCAGCACCAGTGACCTAACATCAGGTGGCTCTTGAGTCTGTTGGGTAATTAAAAAAAGGTTGGGGGCTAAATAGCTACAATAGCAGGAAATTATCCAGAAGAGAGCAGAACCAACAACACAATTTTGTTGGACAATTGTATTATACAACCAATGTAGTATCACTTAGTGACATTTCACTGACTGTAGCTTCCATGAAATGAATGTGAAGTAAAACTTCTGGCAACCGTTTAGCTACAACACACTTTGCAGCTAAACTGCGAACATACAGAGAAACAGTAGATAACGTTATAAACGGTGACCAGACAGAAAAAGCTCATTTATATTAGAATGTTTTAGCCTAACTATGAACCGACAGGGAAATAAAACCAAAAAAATAGCGCTGAGCGACACATTAACACTACGTTAACATTGTAGAGTTCAACATTGGTCCGGATTTTTTGGATTATGACTTTTGTCAGAAATGCATAAACAAATAAAAACTTCTTTACAAACTCACCGTTTCACGTTGCTTTCAAAAATCGSCGTGCAGCCRCAGCCAGCTAGCCGGTAGCACGCTGCTCTCGTTGCAGTCAAGGCCCCTCCCCTCCCCTCCCTCGCACAAACGTAAAATACTGAGGTGTCGCTACTTAAAATGATCATTGCACTCAATTTTTTCTTCTGAATAGTACAAACAGCTAATTTGATTTAGTAATGACACCGATTTTTAAAGAACAAAAAAKAATAAGTAATGACCACTTAAAATGTTTCATTAACACAAAATCCGGGTTTAGAATGCAAGGATAACATACAAACTCCACGCATGCAGACCTGAGGCGGGAATCGAACCCCAAACCTGGAAGTGCATTGCGATAATTATGTCCAGTAAAAAGACAAACAATAAGTGGCATTTTAATGATAGTCTTTTTTAAAATTATTATTATTGCAGTTCGAAGGCACCTGTAATGTCTAACTAGTTATATAGAACAATCTTGGATCATTGGAACTTATTTCCAATACATAAGCCTCTAATATAATTATTATATAAATGTAATTCTAATTACAATCGAGTAATAATACATTTATTATAAAAATCTCAGTTTTGTGTTTAGTTCAGATCACAGGTTTTCTTCAGGGCTACCTTTGGCAAAAAAAAACTTTGCTTTCCAAGCATATTATACACATATGCTTATCTTATATTTCAGAAAACTTTATCTATGACCATGTGAGAGCGCAAAGAAGGCTGGTTGAAATTTAAAGCATTAAGCAGAGTTCTTCTTGATTTTACATTTGGGCATTTGGCAGACACCCTTATACAGAGCGACAGACATTTTCTCTCTTTATATATCTGAGCAGTTAAAGGTTAAGGGCCTTGCTCAAGGGCCGAACAGGGACAACTTGGTGGTCGTGGGATTTGAACATGGGACCTTCTAAGCCAATGCCTTAACCACTGAGCTACCCCTGTCCACTATTTGCTGACGAATGTTTTTACACATGGTATGCTCATGCTTATGCTCCATTCAGACTGTATCAGTAACTGGACATGGTTAAAGCACAACTCCTGGAGATCGAAGACAAACAATAGTTGTTTATCCCCATTTAATTTAAAACATTGAAATGTCCACATCTGTACCATGTTTCTGTCTCTAAGAGAGGCCTGACAGTATTGTTACTATTATATAAATAAATTATAGATTTAAAATATATATCTTTTTAATTTAAAGATTTGTTTTTATGAGGTAAATCCTCCAAGTGATGCACTCTAAACTATTCCCACATTGGGGAGCAGCACTGCATCCTGTGTGGTAGGAGCAGGTTATTAGCTAAGATTTTTTTTTAGAATTGTAACAAAATCAGAAAAAAATTAAATAAATCACATCACATGATTATAAAGTCATGACAGAATTGCCGTACCGATCAAATCTGCACCTTGATATTGTGATATCATATCAGATGGCCACTGATGTTTCCATCCGTACAATAAATCACAGAATGTTTTCAGGGCCTACTATCATATTCAAGAAAACCTTGATGAAATGACAAACATGTCAACATGTGAAATAAGCTACATTTATTTCGTTTTTTTTCTCTTACCCCATAAATCAGAAGTCTACAGGATGGAAGAAGAAAAAGATGACACGATATTCAGCAGCATTGGCATATTGAATGTAACTGCCGAATAAGCAATTCTCTGTTAGATATAACGAATGAGCATATAACTAAAAAATAAAAGCAAATGGTTAATTAGGTTGAAAGTAAAATGATCAGTGTTATGGTAAAAATACTGGGGGAAAAAAAGCACAATGAATTGTCCACCAGTCAATTCATTTAGATTTGCATCACAGTATTGTAGTATTGTATAGAGGTTAGTTTGTTTCAGTACAATCAAAAAACAATGATAATAACTGAATGTTTATTCTGCTTTTGCATTAATCACCGTTTTCATTCTATTTTGGAGAACATATTCCTTATATCAGACTATTAAATCGTTAGGTGATGCTTTACACTAACGGTTTCCAACCCTACTCCTGGAGACCGCCCCGTGCTCCACATACTAGTGTTTCGCTACTCTGACACACTCACTTCAGGTGTAATTAGCTGTTCAGTTGTGTTGAAAGCAGGGAAAACACTAAAACCTGCAAAAAACAGACCACACGCCATTAGGCCATGGATTAGAGGATAACCTCCATATCATAGGCAATCTTCTTTATCCTTTGACTTGTTCCAACATGTGGCTCTTTATTATGAAGAATCTGTGAGACCTCAGCATGAAATGATATTTTGCTGTCTTCTTCTTCAGCCAAATGCAAACAGTCTTCTTCAAAATAGGAATGCTGATGCTTATGCTTTTTTCTCTTCTGAATGTCTTCCTCCTGTTCGTCTGCAGAATCTGTTTCGAGCTTGATCTGAGAGTTTATTTCTGTAACATGCCCTGGTTTTGTGTTTTCGTGCTGCTTGAGCACTCGTATAATGCCACTGAGATTGCCGAGCTGGTGGTCCTGGCAGAAGAGTACACCGCACACGGTACAGCGGTATGCCTCCTCCTTGTCGTGGATCAGCTGGTGGCGCTTGCGGTTGTGGTGGGTGGTGAAGGAACGATCACAGCGGTCGCAGGGGAAGGGCCGCTCTCCCGTGTGCACTCGCTGATGCTCGTCATGGTGACTACGGCTAAGGAAACGCTTGCCACAAGTAGCGCACGGGAACGGTCGGTCACGATCGTGGAACTGCAAGTGTCGGGCTAACTGTGCCAGTGACATAAACGCCTCACCGCACACACTGCACACATAGTGCTCCAGCTCAGCGAGCATCTGTGGTGCCAAGAGCATAGGCTCCACCAGGGATTTCAGAGGCTTGTTGAGCTGCGTGTCTTCGGTATCATTTGGATCTGTGTTAGTTATATCTATCGGCTCAGCCTCTGACTTCACAGACATGGTACCTTAAAAGAAAAATTAAAAAGAGGATAATGAGCAATATACCTTACCAAGTAAAAGTTTGGACACAAATTTGGAATTTACTTTCTATATTCTACAACAATGCTAGATTTTTTTTCAACACTATGAAATAACATATGGAATTAGGTAATTAATTAACAACAACAACAAGTCAGTTGTTATTTTAAGACATGAAGGTCAGCTGTTCTGGAACAGTTCTTTCAATAACAGTATTGTGTCAAATGCATTTGCAAAACCCATCAAGCACCATGATGAAACTGTCTCTCATGAAGACCTTCTCAGGAAAGCAAGACCAAAACTTACCTCTGCTGCTGAGAATTTATTCATTTAGAGTTACCAGCATAAAAAAACACCTATTTACAACACCTCAGATTATAGACATGATAAAGGCTTTACAGAGCATAAGTAGCAGACACATCTCAACCAGTCAAAGAGATTATTGCATATTTTGGATGTGGTCAGCATTTGTTATACAGTGTAGAAAGAAATAAAAATCAGGAAAGACCATGAAGTTATAAAGTGTGTCCACATTATTGACTGGTAGTGTCCATTAGAAAACTACTTCATTTAAACATTTTGTTCAGTGCAAGTTATTATTAAAACAAATATCCATGCTGTCTGGTAGACCTATGAGCTGTGTTGAAATTCAAAAGCATATTTCCTTTGTTAGGATGGAAAAACAGCAAAAACAAGGTAAAAAATATGAGTGTCACTCACTCTGCACAACTCCATATATACTGTAACTGTATGCACAGCATTTTTCATTCTTTTCCTTAGACTGGTGAGGGCTGTGACATAAACGATTCTGTGCCGAGCACAGAAGCTTCCGAGTTATACTGTTATATTATCAAAAGTCGTGCGCGTTAAAAGCTTCCACAATGTGTCTTTCCTTCAACCTGTCTGGACGAATTACTCTTAAACCGACTCGCTACACATGCTTACACCATTCTCATAGCACTGTGAGCACTAATTAGTTGAAAATCTTGTGACGTAGAGTTTTGACACTTTTGAGGCGGTAAAACGTAATTTGTTTATAATCCTACAGGTAGTTAACTCTGAACTATTTACACATATCAATCCCGTATTGTAGGAGTAAATTATTTGCCAAGTTGGTTTAGAAATATTAATTGTAGCGGATGACAGAGATTTGAGTTGCTCAGTTAACAAAAAAAAGCTTTTTTGTTTAAATTAATTTAATGTAAAAAAACAAACAAACTATAGTTTGTATTCTTTAAATGCTGCGCCTGGTGTTTAAGTGAGTAAACTAATGTTAAACGGAATGGGCTACATTTAATTACTCAAACAATCTTTAATGTTTTAATATTGAATCATGATATTTATAAAATTGTGATACTTATAGAACCACAATTTTAATTGAATTGGGATAGAGGTGTCTTGATCGTATCATATCAGGTGGTGACAGATGATTCCTATCCCTAGTATTTAGTGTTTTTATTTTTTGCTAATTTGTTGCTTAGTGTTGTATTTTTGTTATTTCTGTGAGAAATGTTTTCTTTAAAAAGTTTTTTTTTTCTCTGCTAAATATCCCTTTATTATACATGCTGGTCAAACAGTGTTTAACTTTAACCCTCGGGAACCCGTTATCCGTTACTCATAAGAATTCTCTCAGCTTACACACAGCTATCAGTGATTTGAAGACTAAGGACAGGAAAGAAAATAAACAAGCACGAGACCGGAAAATCCCAAAGCAGCACTTCCGGGCGCAGACCATCTGTTTATATAACTCTCACAGCAAAATATCTGGCACATTTTATGAAAGGTGCAATATAAAAGAAGGATAGAGCAATCACCGGTGCATATTTGATGGTGTGACTGATATTTAATTTTTTAATAAATTAAGGCATTTGTTATTTTCTGTGTTTTTTTTTACACGACTAGTGCACGTGCTAAAACAAACACGCGCCACTTGTGTGCAAGATCACAAGATACAAATGCAAACTTCACTGCGATATTTGCTGAAAACGATTTACTGTATATCAACTTCAAGAATGATTTAGTGGTCGAACGGCAACGAGCAAAACAATGAAGAATGCCGTGCTCACCTCCTGCAAACAACCGAAGAGAAGTCTAAAAACGGTTTGCACACCAATGTTTGTCTCTTCCTCTGATAGGAATATTGCAAACAAAAGAAAAAAAAGAAGAAAAAAAACAATGTTCCAGGTTTCAGGCGTGCTTTAGAAACTGGGAGACTTTTATCTTGCTCGCTCAGACACTTACTAATGAGCTAACAAAGTTTCCCGCGGGTGACTTCTTCAAATGCGCGCGCGGATCCCTTACTCGAAAATACCACGTAGAAACAAAATAATTACAACGACTTCCTGTAAACATAACCGACGCCCATTAACGACGATGTCTTGTGCGTTTATTATCTGTATAATGTTCGGGGGGAAATACAAATAAGCAACAGTACCCCCTCCTTTCGCGTGAGGCGCCCCTCGAGCATTTCGTAACTTCCTGTATGGGCGTGGCTACATAAAAAAAAGTTCCCTCACAAGCCCTTTCACTCTTAACTTTGCACTCATTGATTTGTATATTCATAAAGCATACATACATGAGTTTAAACTCATGTGAATGGTTGATTTTCTTTCAAACATTTTGATTTTTTGAAATTATTTTCTTTTTTATTAGCACTCTCATGTGAACTGAATTTTTAATAAGATACTTTACAAACAGAAATATTCCACTGTATATCATTTGTATATTTTATATTTGACATTTGACATTTTTTTCCAGTGCAATTTGCCTCTTCTTATCTTCCGATTCTATTTAACTGTCGTTTTTTTAGGTCATGAACAGTTCACTGCATGTCATACTGTGTGTGGTTGTGTACGTGACAAATACAATTTAAATGTAATTTAAATTTGATAAAGTTAATAAAAAAATTGTAATACTGTAATACCAATAAACATTAACAATGGACCTAGAACGCCAAAACAGTATTTTTCCATTTACTTTTTTTAAAAAAAGTTTTTTTTTACCAGTCCCTTAGTGCTATGAACACCAATACGACAGTCTATCCATCCAACCGTAGTCCAACTTGGGACCGTGGAGGCCAGGGGTGAGTACCGTTATATTTATCCCCATTTTTATGATTGTGGTGGGACCTACAGTCAACATTCACACAGTGCAGGCAATTTATGAGTGCTGTTAGTTGGTTGTTGGTTTGAAGGGTCTGAGGATCCAGGTTCAAGCACCACCCTTGGTGGTTTGCCACACCCCATACCACCCAGTCAATGAATTCAATGCCGGTTCCAAACCCAAATAAAATTGGAGGGTTGTGTCAGGAAGGGAATCCAGCATTAAAACCTGTGGCTAGTGATGGCAAAAGGAAGAAGCCTCATGAAGCTCTGAAGTCTTACAGCCAATTGGTTCACAAAAGGGTTCATTTCTTGAGGTTTAATTTCCAAACAAACTACCCTACTTATCAAAGAATGTAAAACAAGCAGATGTGTTCGTAGTCTTTTCACCAGTACTGTATGTGATCCTCTCAAAGCCTTGGGGAATAATACCTAATTTTCATTACACTATGCATTTTTCTGTTTTGTGAACAAGATAATAGCCCATTTAAACCATCTGTTATTGTCTCCTGCTCTTAACGTGCTTGTGTTTTTTAAAAATTTTTATAATTAGTGTTATTATATAGTATAATATATAGAATATAGTGTATTTTCATGACTGTTACATTTTGATCAATGTTCCATGGCGGTAGCCCACATACCAAAGTGACCCTCCTCCATTACATTAATATTCAAACCACTTCCTGAACCGCCAATCGCAGCGAGCCTTCAAACGTCACCATGCTCCCGTCACACACACATACATACACTCACACACACACATATACATGTTTTTCTTAAATTTTTTTTGTTTAGCATTTTGTACCTGTCCCTTTGTGCTATAAAAACCATTGTTACAGTATATCAAGCTAAACTATTATATTATACTATAGTGATATATTTGTAACAATTGCAATATTTGATACATCATCCTATTTTACGCTTGTGTTAATAATTTATTTTTGTTAGAAAATACAGTACTGTACAAAAATCTTGACCCTCCCTCATTCCTTCACATTTTGCTTCCAAAGTCTTGAAGAATAGTTATGAAGGAATTTCCTGGGTAACATATATTCAAGTTTTTGTCCATCATTTTCAATCCAGTCTATGTACCAGTTTCAAAGGCTTTTTTTTTTTTTAAGCCAGTCATTGACTTATGAATCCATACCATTGAGATGCTGAATGCTGAGTGGTTGGAACAGACAAGAGGGGAAATGAGGTTGTTGCTGAGGATGTTATATAAACAACCAATTTTCTCATTTTTAATCTTTAGGCACTTTGCAGCCTGTCGCTGTAAAACATTTGTTCCTGTTGATTTTATTTAATCTGCATCATTTAATTGAATTTAAAATGGAAAAAAAAGACAGATGGCTCATGACTTTTGACTGTACTTTATATTCACTACATGGCCGGCACACCTGTATGTGGTTCTTTTTTTTTGCCACAAAGTTGGAAGCACACAATTGTCTTTGCATTACAATTTCCTATAAATGGAAATAAGAGGTGCAAACTTGTTCCAGCATGAAATGCCTCCTTTGCACAAACCGAGCTCATGTTTGATATGTCAAGGTCAGAGTGGATAACTCAAATATCCTGCACTGAGTCCAGACCACAACCCAAAAGTATTTTCACCCATCACCAGTTCCTGACCCTCCTAGTGCTCTTGTGGCTAAATGATGACAATTACCTATGGCCATATTCCAAAAAATCTAATGGAAAGCCTTTCCACAATAATTGAGTATGATTTAGTTGGGGGATTTATTTAAAATAAGATGGAATGTGTGTAAATTGACATTTTGAAGATATGTTGTCTTAACCGTCGCAGAATATCAGAATACTTCTAATCAGGCACTGTTCATCTACATTTACATTTAGGTGCCCTTATCCAGCGCAACTTAGAAAAGTTTGAAGTTACCATCTCTGGATAGATTCTTGGACTGGTTTCTAGGTTACTAACTAAGTACTATCAAACAAACACAATTAATTAACCCAAATATGGAATAGGTCTTTAGACATCGTTTCAAGATTGCCGTGGGGGTTTTATTAGAGTTAATAATCTAATAATCTGATTTTTCACTTTGTAGGCACTCATCATTGTTTTGAATGTGATAATACAGTGAAGCTACAGGAAGCTAATGAGGTAGAGGAGAAATGGGGTGGGGTGGGAGAACTTGCGATGGTTGAAAACAAGATGAATTTACAAAAGTGTCGTCAAACTGAACTAAAGAAAAAAGTGAGATATGCTATAGTAAGTGTGAATGCACCTTAAATTAATTTAACACAGTTTGACATCACATTAATTTACAAACCCAATATTTAGCTAGACCGTATAATTACAGCTCTTTAAAGCTTTATAAGCTAATTAAAATACTTAAATACTTTATAATAATTACATTATCAGAAAATGCCACAGTGG
Organism: Clarias batrachus; assembly: GCA_003987875.1. Lineage (NCBI taxonomy): Eukaryota > Metazoa > Chordata > Actinopteri > Siluriformes > Clariidae > Clarias > Clarias batrachus. The sequence continues at coordinate 14,476 of QMIH01000243.1, forward strand.
TTGAGCAGGTAGTATTGGTGCCTCACAGTCCCCTGTTCAATCTTGAGCTCAGGTTACCGTTCCTGTTGTCCATGCTGGTTCCCATCAGGTTCTGGAGTTTCCTTGCACCTCTCAAAAACATCCTGGTAGTTGGATTTGCGACAGTAAATTACTGTACATAGAGTTAGTGTGAGAAAGTGTGTGTGCTGGAGTGGCATTGTATTCAGGGTGTATTTGTCCTTCCTAGTGTTCTCCAGATGCGCTGTGTCCCTGATCAGGACAAAGCAGTTACTGATGATGAATCAGTGAGTGAATAAACAATGTATGAGGCCAGAGACAAAAGTAAGAAAATGTGCATTAAGTGCATGAAAAAAATATAATGTTACACTGTTTAAAAAAAAGCCTGTCTGAGCAAAAACATTAGGCATACTCTGATTTTGTTCAACCACAAATGTAGAGCCTCGGTGAATTCTCAATGCATCATACACGTGAACTGAAATGAAAGTGCTCTTAGTTTCTAATCCAATCCAATTCCAGTCAATCTTTTTAATTGTTTTCTTGTTCTAATGCAGGCCACTAGTTTAAACCTTGTAAGAGAGTGACTTTTTTTGGCCAGGCAGTAAACATTATAATATACAAGCTTATATTCTGGATTTCTATAAAATAAAATAAAATAAAAAATAAATAAATAAAACTTCCACCTTCACTGGACACAAATCAATTCACACAATGAACTCCACACTTTTAGCATCACTATATACAGCTGTTTATTTTCTTAAAACATTTCTTTTTCTACATACAAAGCACAAAATAAAGGTGTAATGGAGCGACTTTCGGGAAAGTAGGAGAGTCAACACAAAATGGACGAGGACAAAATCTTGGGAAGTATGGCAACACTAGTTGATTCGAGCAGGAATATCTTTACAACGTTAAGCCTAGGCCTAGCAGTTTTGAGTCTGCGTGGTACTTGACATGAGCTCTACGTGAGTGTTTCAGCTTAATATTGAGTAGCTTGGGATTGTATAAAGACACGAGATGAGATTACATGTGTGCGAGTTAGCTATACAAGCATCAGAGAAAAAAAAACAAAAGTTGTCAACACTTGGCAATGATCTGGATTTCTGCAAAAAATGGATCCTAAAATGTGGTTCAGAATCTTCCTTTATTCGCAAGAAAGAAAAAATAAATTGCATATATAAATTTTTAAACAAATTAAAAGAACATACCTTATCTAGAATAGAAAGTTGTTCAAATTTTAAAAAGGTCACTGATGGTGATGTATGTGAACCGTTATAGTTAAAAAAATGTTTGTTTTTTTAGGAACCTCCTAAATTAAATGCTTTTATCAATCCTACCCTGGCTTGGTGAGGTATCTTTGGACAGGAATGCCTTCCAGTATTTCATATATTCATATTCAATATATCTAATAGACACATAATTTTGATTCATTTGGGTGACTTGTTTTTTGCCCACATCACTTACAAATTTAATCATATCCAAGCATTCGTGGGAACGCTTTGCTAAAGATGATCTCACTGTTTGTGAATCACCTAATGTCGGCAGATTGAAGCTTGAATATTCTTTCGGAAATCTTCTGAGATCCAGAAACCCGGACTTAAAATCGTAGTTAATTTAGACTTCTGCCTCAGCCTGGCTTGGCTGGAGAACCTTCATCCAGTTACGCGTTTGTAACCGTCATTCACATATTCCATCAATGACCTTGCTTTAAAAAAAATAAAAATAAAAATGATTAGTTAACCACACATTTTAAAAACCGTTCCTGGAGAAACCAGACAATTCCAACGTGTTCATAAAAGTTGTATTTAGGAAAGCTAGGAATGGTCCACTAAAATCCACACCACCCACAACTGGTCCAGGTGGAACTCGATGGCCAGGCTTTTCCCCACTCAGAGTAATCAGGAAATCTCTTCACTTTGACATGCTGGTTATATACGCTCCAAGAAAAAGGGTACTAAAGTGTACCTTGGCTTGAGTATCTTTATGGCGTATGCAGTACATGGTAAGGTTGATATAGTTTAATATAATTGGACGTTAAAGGACCATACAGAGAAGATACATAGTAATACTACAACGCGTCAGTGACAAGGAAAGGTACAGTTTGATAACGTTTCTCCTAAAAGTGTATGATTTGGGATCCAGAACCCGACTGAATACATGCACAGGTCTAACTCGTGATTTCTTGAATTCCGAACTCTGAGATTTTTATACGAAGCTGGACGGTTGCTGTGTGGAAGTAGGCACTCATTTTTACTGTATGTATGTATGTATGTATGTATGTATTCAGTACATACTGTATGCTGATGCAAAATGTTCAAGGGGGGAAAACCTGACCACTCAAGAGTCCACCTGTAAATCCAGTGAATCAGTCTCAGACAGAACCGGGTCAGTCTCAGCACAAAACTTGTACTGGTTTGCAAAATCATTGTCCACATTCTCCATAAGACCACATTCTGCAAATGCTACAACAGTGATACAAATACATATATATATATATATATGCCGTATATATTTATATATAAATGGTTCGATTTTGTCTTTGTATGTTTCCTTTTTTTTTAAGCCTGAGTCATAGATTCACGTGAATTCTAAGCGCGGTAAGTCTTTCGTATTGCATATCTGACCTTCACTGGATGAACGCATGGTAGTTCTTATTGGCAGCATGAATATGACAAATCTGGTAAGAAGAAGTAGGAAAAAAAAAAAAAAAAAGAAATCGAACATTTTTCTACACACTTTTGACTATTCTGCTTAAAAATGATCATAAAACACCATGCTCAGCTTTGTACCTGAGAGAATGCACATGCAGCTGTACAATATACAGTGTATGTATGTATGTATGTATGTATGTATGTATGTGTGTGTGTGTGTGTGTGTGTTTGTATGTATGTATGTATCAGATAGATCTAATGCACATAGCTTTGAGGAAAAATAAGCTGAAAATGTAAAGACCAAAAGTAAGGCAGCTGACTCCAGGACTTAATCTTTCCAAATGTCTGTCTGAGACCAGTGCGTGGATCTGCAGCTTTCCTTCGTGAGCTTTCCCTCCCGAGTTTGGCTTTGGACCGCTGCGGTTTCTTTCAGACTATATTACGGATGCATCGATACCCCTGTTTGTTTGATCTTTCTGTTGCTCGTCAATACTGATTGCAAAATCAGTATCTTTACGAGTCCATCCGGGGGCGCCGTGGAGCGATTAATGTTTCCGTTTCCCTGGTTAACTAGTGGCTGTGGAAAGGACCCATATGCGTTCATGCACTTGGATCGAATATGGATGAGGTGACTCGCTTAAAGTAATTCTAGAGTTGTCTGAAGACGTTTTTTTTTTTCCAGTTAGCTGGGATGTAGTGCTATCAAGGAATTCCTAGTGCTCATGAAATGTCCGTTATCTGTTCACTAACATGACAGCGTACCTGGTATTGATCAGATACTGGTATTGCAGCAAATTTGATGAGAACGAGAATGAGTAAACGTATTAGACTGATGCGCAATACAGTCATTGGTATCGATGCATCCCTAGGCGTTAGAACACCATCATCTAGACTCAACTAGGCTTACACAACTATAGAATTCTCAGCCTTTTATAGACCCTTCAACAGAAGCGCTCTAGAACAGCTGGGAATTCCGTAACTCTAGATTCAGTGGTTCAGTCTTGCTGTGGAGCGCAGGTTTACATGTTTTGTTTTTCGACGTGTTCAGCAGAGCCTTTCGAACCTGGCCTGCACTTCCTCCTGCGTTCGAACTCAACCCGGACACTCTCCCAAATAAGGCTTTGGGTTTTAGGCACACAGAGGTACTGTAACTGAGCTAGCATGTCAACGTCAAAAAGTCCGATCAGATGCAGATTCGATTCGGAAAAAAAGAAAAAAAAAAATGAAACAAAACAAAAACATAATCATAAAAACACAATTCCAGAGATGGCTAAAAGGAGAGCGCCGTAAAACACGAGCATGTAAGCGGCAAGACTGCTGATACATGGTGCATACATGTGTGGTGTGTGTGCTGTGTTGTGTTTATGTACGTGTTTATGTATGTATGTATGTGTGAAAACCAACATTTTTTTTACGGAGGTAGCAGAAACGGATTAAACCAGTGAGGAAGCCTCCAGAAAGGAGTGCAGCAATGCCATGATGACTGAAGGAATCCGTCAAGATGTGAATGAACCATAAATACAATCAGAGAGAGTTTGGTAAAAGAAATGAGGCTTGAAAATGTTTCCTTGTTTTTCTGCTCAACTGCATAACCAAACGCAAGGCGATATCTGTCTTACCCTACGTCCACGCTAGCAGGTGACGAGTGCTTGTCCTGCGATGTCCATCTAATGAGAAATTGAACACAAATGACATAACGTACTATTCTGGATTATTTTTTTTATTTTTTTTTAAAGAACGAAAGTCTTGTTTAATTTAAATGTTACGTGCTAGGTTTTATATTAGTTCCATCGCCGGATTAGCAGCGCAAGCTAGATGGACTAGCCATGTACTGGCCAGTATTTCCTTCCTTGTCTTTGAAATGCCTTAATGCACTTTTAAAGAGTGTACGATGACACTTCTACAAGTTCACGTATGGCCGGTTAACTGCATAACTAACTTCAAGCCCATCATTTGGATTTGCCACTTCACCACATTATACTTAATTTGCATAGAATTGACTGAAAAAGGAGGGGGAAAAAAAAACTCAATTGAACCATCGTGCTTTAACCCTGTTCCTAAGACCAAGGCAAGGAAATAAATGGTCGTCCGGCCGCTTGCTAGCATGAACGTAGGGCTAATATAACAGAATGTGTGATTAGAGAGAAAAACAGACGGACGGAGCAGCGTAGCGAAACGATTCAAGCGAGCGCCCGGATCCTTCAACACTTAGAAAATAAGCAGTCCCGCAAAGCAGGAACCCCAGCAGGCGCCGAGCAGAACACGAGACCCGATTAAAGGACGCCGGTCAATCGCAGAAACATGCCAACAGCCTAGCTAGCACGATTAGCATAGTCGGTTTGGTTGTAAATGCTTCGCCAGTTGGCACTAGAGAAAGCTAATACTGACAGCGTGTAGCGTTCGATGTAGCAAGATGGGTCTCTGAATTCACGCTGAAACCACGCTACACACACAGAAGGTAAGGAAACAGGGATTAGTCAACTGGCAAGAGGTGCATCACCTCCTTAACAATAGGCTTGAGGTAAACAGTCCAGCATTTAAGTTGGAGAGGAATAAATAAGAAAGAGATTAGTGTGTGTGTGTATGTGTGGGTGTGTGTGTATGTGTGTGTATTCGATTTATTTTAAATAAAAAAGAAAACCCTCAAAAAACAAAACTAATGAAACACAATCATGTACTGAATACACGTGCGGATGGGAGAGGTAGATCATTTTGGTTAAAAACACGGCACCTGTCGGTGTGTCTTCCTTAAAACAATAAGCTTTCAGAGTCCTCGTCTCTCTACGCCAAAACGCCAGACGCAACTCGACCAGATTTCCTTCTAAATTTCTCCTTAGATCCAGAGCACTCCTTAGAAATGCGAGGTGGAGCTCGATTCGATCCTCCTCGAGTCCAATCCAGCAGAAGGTTTCCCTAACCCCCTCAGCCGGACCGTCCCGTTACCTCCTCATCCGAGCCCCACCGTACGCTCAGAAACACCCATTCTTGTTAGCATATGAATGTAGAAGCCAGTGGATTCAGTAATTCCTCTAGCTTATGACTATACAGAAACGAAGTTCAAAAGATCACCCTTGATTCTAAATGCTCTCTTACACACAAACACACAAACAAACACACACACACACAGGGTTTTCAATTCAGGTGCTTCATCATAACCTCCTGCAAGCCAAACTGTTAACACTGTTCTCCCTGAAAGGGGAAAAAAATACCACACAAGCCATCGAAAACAGGACAAGAAGCCCGCAATGTCTGTCTTTTTCGTTCAGGAACGTTTTCCCAACGTTCAGGCGTTTTCTACCTCGCTTCAGCTAACTTCAAACAAAAATCACAGACTATAACACTTGAGAAATAAGAAAGAGGAAGAAAACCCTTGTGTGCCAGATACATTTGAAATCCTTTCTTAGAATGCTTTCACACTTTTTCTTTTTTTTTTCCTTCTTTTTTTAAATGACACATTTTACATCATCCTATAGCCGCACAATATTATGCTAAAAATTGGTCATTGAGGAGGAATTTTACTTACTTATTTTTTGTACCTGCTTTAAAAAAAAAAAAAAAAAATTCCTTTAAATCTCCTGATCAACCATTCTGCAAGAAAGTGCTGGTGAAAAATAAATCTTGCTAGTCAGCGGATATAATCAGAGTTAAAGGACATCTATTATTTAAAATTCACTTGTTTATTTATGCATTTTTAGTGTATAAAAACAAACAAAAAGAAGAAATAAACGTCTTCTTTTATTACTGTACTGCCTAGGGCTTTAAAAAAGCAAATCAGATGTAACAATGTGACCTCACAAAAGAAAAGCCCCTCCCCTGTGGCTTGTTGCTCAGCTCTGCTGGTCTGGTAGGGGCGTGGCTCATCAATAGGTCATTTACATAGACACTGAAACAGCAGGGGAGGTGAAAATTTAAATAATTAAGAAACGCATTATCTGAGGAGCCGGACCATTAGGGGAGCTCTGAGACCGGTGGTAACTTGTTAAAGAAATGGCAAAATATGGAACCTTTAACGTCATGCTCAACTGAATATAACTCATGGCTATTATTCTGAGGTTGGATGAGGAATAAAACCGATTGCCGTAACAATGCATTCCAAAAAAATTCATCAATGAATGTAGCAAATATTTCATCGTTTAAAAAAATATATATATAAAAGAAAGAAA
>QMIH01000243.1:26609-44378 GCA_003987875.1 Clarias batrachus
AGACAGACAGATGGATAGACAGACAGACAAATGGATAGATAGACAGACAGACAGATGGATACACAGACAGATAGATAGATAGATTGACAGAGACAGAAAGACGGATAGATACAGATACATAAATAAAGAATGAAAGAACAGCAAACAGTAAACATCAAAGTGTTAGAATAAGGAGAGTGAGAAGTGACGAGAGAGAGATAGAGAGAGAGAGAGAGAGGGAAGGAACTAAAAACTGAGAGACAGAAACCTTTAACAAATTCCACATCAAAAGCACCAGGTTTGATGATGAGGTTGTGTGAAAACCACCACTCCCCCACAGTCTCTCTCTCACACACACACACACACACACACACACACACACACACACACACACACACACACACACCTGGAGAGAGGAGACAGATGGCCATTAGCAGCACGTGTTCCTCTTCGTGCATGTTGAGTTTTTTCAGCCCAACCTGAAACTTCACTAGCGGCTCCAGCAGCTCCAGAGTGTGACCAGCTGCAAGGCGCGCACACACACACACACACACACACACACAATCACAACTGTGTGACAACAGCATTTCTTAAACAGTGTGTCATTCTCCATTAATAAAAATCGTTACATAACACGGGGAAGCTGTTAATGACATCATCATCAGCGAATGGCACGAAGCCCGCGGTAACGCATGTCAGGGTTTATGGTTTATATCGGAGTGCTTGCCAAACGTTTGGAAATACAGATCGTGTGTGTTGCTCTGATGGACAGGGCGTGTCCTGTGCCCTGTCTATCCCGGGACTGTGCGGCGCTTCCTCTCACCCTTAGTCACGTCGTTAACGCAGTATTTAAAGTCGGGTCCTCCGCAGCTCCAGCTCATGTCGTCCAGACTGAAGGACTGGTTAGAGCGCAACATGATGATCTCGATGGCGCTGGACTTCAGCAGGGCGATCTGATCTTCTGCAGTCAGATCCCTGAGAGAGAGAGAAAGAGAGAGAGAGAGAGAGAGAGAGAGAGAGTGAATGAACAAGAAAAAGGTAAGGGAGGGGGACAGAAACAGAAAGAGAGAAAGGGAAAGTCAAAGTGGCAGAAAGAGAAAGAGTCAGACAAAGACCGAGAGAGTGATCAGAGACAAATTGGCAGAGAGAAAGAAAGACAGAGAAACAGAAAATGAACAAGTAAAAGGTGAGACAGGGGGACAGAAACAGAAAGTGTGTCAGTAAGACAGAGAGACAGAAGGTGATAAAAGAGTCAGAGACAAAATGACCGAGAGAAAGAGACAGACAAAGACACAGAAAATAAATGAGAAGAGGTTAGAGGCAGAGAAAGTGTGACAGTGAGACAAATGAGAGAGAGAGTGACAGTAACAGATAGAAAGATGTGAAGAGCAGCAGAATGAAAGACAGATAAAGACAGAGAGTGAGACAGAGAGAGAGAGAGAGAGGGAGAGAGAAGTGAATGAGTTAATACACTGAAACGTCGCGCACGTGACTGGAGAGAACCAGACGCGAGGGTCAGCTTAGAAACAGAGCAAGTTCACGTCCATCTCGTCCGCACACGGTTATCATCTGGAATTATCCAGCGCTCCCTTCAGGCCGCTCTCGGAGGAATATAACGCGTACGCGAGCACCAGGGAGAGGCGAGTGAAGCATCAGAAGCGAGTCGTTTAATCAGATCTACAGACTCTGGTGTGGATGAATGAGGTCGGAGCGAACAGCGCAGGTTCTCCATTAACCTGCAGAGCTCTGAGTCACACTGACCTACATGCACCGCGCCCACACATGACACACACACACCTTGCCAGCATGACGTCACTCGCGTATAACGACCGTAAGAGAGTGCTTGGCCGGTACGCGCGTGACGCCGTGCCTCATTCAGACGTTCAATTCATGCGGAATGAATGCGTAGATGAGCTCAGCGCCGCGCGGGGTTAAGAGCGGCATTCACCTCACGTCCAACGTACATCATCAACCTAATGGACTCGTAGATCAACACCACGTGTGTGTGTGTGTGTGTGTGTGTGTGTGTGTGTGTGTGTTTGTGCAAGTCCAAGTGTGTATCGGTGTGTGTTTATGCAAGCAAGTGTGTATCGGTCAGCAGGTGTCCTCTGAACATTAATAAATGTTGAAGAAATTGGCAGGGGACAGATATTGAGGACGATGAGAAAAGGAACTGCCGTGTGTGTGTGTGCGTGCGCATGCGCGCATGCGAATGGGGGATGCTTTACGTCAATATTGTTATTTTCTCTCCACAGGGACAGGATGTTCAGAGTCTTTTATGGTTACTTAGACAACTGGGCTCTACATCAGCAACACACACACACACACACACACACACACACACACACACACACACACACACACACACACACACACGGCGCATGTCTCTCATAGTAACGGCTGAAAAATACCTGCCCTGAAAACTAGTCACTCTCTCACACACGCACAGCTCAATTAGGCATTGTTTTCCCCCTGGAGTTGTTTACTTCCTAATAAAAGCATGACCGGATTCGCTCTTCCTCTTACACAAGAGTGGTTTGTCTTATTCGTTACAAAACTCCATCTTTTTTTAAAAATTTATTTTATTCATTAAATGTTGTCCCGCTGTTGTTTACATTACAATCTGCTGTAAACAGTCGTATGAGACGCATCGCGAGGAAGCCGACGCAGACGAGGAAGCCAGACGGCTCGGCCCACCTGAAGCCGGGGATCATCTTGGCGAAGCCGATCACTTTCTGGATGCTGTAGCTGACGAGGTCAGCCAGGTGGGGCAGCATGGAGTGACGGGCGTTTTCATCCCTGGAGTCGGGGCTCATCATGCCGTCCTGACACATGGAGAAGAGACTGCTGAGCTTTCTGTCCATGGACTCTGCAGACGAGCAGACAGACAGACAAAGAATGATTACAGGCCAAACCAAACAGAAATGAATTCAACATTTATTAGACAAGAATTATCACTTACAGGTGACTCACATGAGTGCTATCAAAACCTCAACGTCACTACCTCAAGTCACTACGTCAGGGACCAGTTAGCTAGTTTAACTGGCTGGCGACTAACGAGGTCAGGTACGAGTTTGCCGAGTCAGACCCCAGCAAACATTTGGACGCGTGATGACCGTTGAAATGACGTCCCTCCAGAAACGTCCCGTCATGGTTGAAAAATAGTTCCGAATAGTTCCGTTATAAACGTCATCAATCGTCCAAATTCTTGCTTGAACGACACTTAGCGTAAACGTCAGAGTAACAGCGATACGTGCAACCTGCAGACACGTACAGGACCAACGTATCCGGATACATTTTTAAAGAATTGTTCTGTTGTCTCACGTGTTTTTTAGCAATTAATGCCGTCCTACCGCCAGGGACACGCCGTCGACGTCGCACCAATGTTTACTAGGATACTAGTGGGCTAGTTCGACGAGTCATGTGCGAGTTAGTTAGTTCAATGGCTCAGGTCCTGATTAATTATTTCAACAGCTCAGGTACTAGATAGCTAGTTCAAGAAGTCAGGTACTAGTTAGCACTGTTGTAGGACGTTACTTTTTAAAGTAACTAATTACATTACAAAATGACTGTCTTCAAAAAGTGATCCGTTACATTACTGCGTTACTTTCTGATAAAAGTAACTAGTTTCGATGACTTTTCCATTGAAGAAAATTAAACCTCCTTTGTGCTTCCTCATGCATGTTGTTTTAGTCGAGACCTTTATAATTATTCTACCATCATCACTCAGCGGAGTTTGGCCCATAATCTGTTAACTACTAATACCTCTATCTCACCTACGCGGTCTCGCGCGGTGTCCATGAGTATGGTTCATTATGATTCACAGCGGGTTTTGACTGTGGTCCTCGCATAGTCAAACCGCATATGTGAGATAGCGGTATAACAGCAGGAATAACAGAGGGGGGCGGGGCTTGTATGACGACTTTCACTAAGAAAAAGTTGTAACTAAGTAACTGAGTACTTGAATGGTGGACGGAACGCGTTAGATTACTGATTACATCAAAAACATAATCCGAGTACTCTAACTGTTACTTTGTAACGCGTTACACCCAACACTGCTAGTTAGTTAGTTCAATGGGTCAGGTACATATTAGTTATTTCAACAGCTCAGGTACTAGTTAGCTAAATCAGCAGGTCAGGTACTAATTAGCGCGTTTAATGGGCCAGGTACTAGTTAGCTAATTCTATATTTCACTTTGCCCCCTACTGGTATACTCTGGTAACACATGTAGCATATACTATATAAATACTGTATGTAAACATCACACAGTTAACGGGAAGTAAATTTCAGTCAATAAAATGTGACATGAAAAATGCAAAAAAAGACAAAATACACACACACACACACACACACACAAAAGTTCTGTATGATGACCTCGTCACGGTGAAGAGGCGGCTCAGTGGTTCAGAGTTTAAGGGTAATTTGTGCTACTTATCGGAAGCTTGTCAAGTTTTGAATCCGAGCATCACCATGTTGAGTCACAAACCCGCGACCCATGAAACCTCGACTGTTGTTTTCTCTCTCAGCTGTTAGTCGCTTTAAAAAACAGTGTCAGCCGAATCAAAGTTAACGTAGCCGTAACGTAAGTGAATTGTTTTCTGTTCTAACCCACCCACGCCGGTGTCTCGTTTCAGTCTAACCTCAGGCCAGGCGCAGGAAGCGGAGAGATTACAAGGGCGGCGGTGTTTTGATAACTTATTTAATAACAGCAAATTACCCATAAATATATTCATGCAAATTCAAACCTAAGGGCAACAGAGAGTCTGACAGGTCTGTGGAAGATGGAGATTACGGAGAGAACAGATACGGAGAACAGGGGAAAATCCAGTGAGACTGAAACCCGAGCTCACGATCAGACTGGGAACACTGGGGGCCGTGAGGTTGCCTGGCCCAGGTAAATAAATGTTATCATAAATACGTAATATTTTACAGACCTCACTTACTGGAAAAAATACAACAACAAAATAATATTAATAATAATAATTTGGAAAGCAGTTGATTTAACAAATTCCAAACAAACCGTTCTCGTAAAATGTACGGACTCATGCACAGGTGTGTGTTTAGATGAGGATCATTTTCCTCATCATACGCAGCACCGAGAGGCCTGTTCTCGTTATTATTTTCCTATTTTTCATAGAACAAACTAACTTTTGCAGATCTGCGTGTAAAACGAGAAGGTGATTGTGGTGTGCGTGTGTGTGTGTGTGTGTGTTTTCCCACCAACAAGTCTTAACCCGAAATAAGTTTTTGTTATTCCTCTTGGAGTAATGTCGCCAAGACGCGGCAGTGAAAATGACGGTAAACGCTGTAATCTAGAAGGTGATGAAGAGGGGCGGGGGAGACTTGCCGTCTATAGATACGGGAACAACGCGGCTGACCTGAAGTCTGAGCGGAGACGGAGCCTTTGTGGGCGTCTCCATCGTGCTCATCTCCGAGCTTTGCTGCGGTGCCGCTCGAGCGGAAATTTTCAAAATGAATTCCCCACATCGCGGCGATTTGTAATTATGAGAAAATTGGGTAGGAAAAAAAAACAAACATGTATTTTTCGAGAACAGGGGAGCGGCTCATGTGAAGAGCGAGAGCTGAAGATTTGTGCAAAATGGCTGACCATCAGGGATTAACTGGTATCAGAGAGGCATAACAAGCGCAGATGAAGAACAGAGCCTAGGCAGAAAAACAAGCTGTTTCGAGAAACACATTTTTTTTTTCCCCCTCTTGCGCTCCGTGTACGTGTGTGTGTGTGTGTGTGTGTGTGTCTTTAGTCAGCATTCATTTTCCTAAACATACGTAATTCAATGTGAGTTTCAATGCTTTTGGCCAAAACAATTTGCGTACTGCCAGCTGCGGACAAACCTCCTGAAGTTTAAGCTCACATTCTTTACTCCATTTCACAGTGAATTTGTGAATGTGTGTGTAAGAAGTAAGAGCGAGAGTGAGCGAGAGAGAAAGAAAGAGAGTGTGTGTGTGTGTGTGTGTGTGTGTGTGTTACCTGGTGAGTTGTTCAATGAATCTGAAGAGGCATCTGAGAGTGAGTGGAGAGAGGCAGCACGACTGGCACTGCGTGTCACTGGACCCTCTCTGACTGGAGGCTACACACACACACACACACACACACACACATTAGAGCTTCACTATAATTATAGAATTAGTACGCAGGCAAACACTTGCTTTTATACCATTTCACACAAAACAACCTCCTTTTGATTTATTTCATAAGTAGGGAATAAAACACTTGCTGAATTTTGGGATTCGCCCACCTGGAGCGGTTTATGCTGACATTTTTAATGCCGTATAAAGTCTGTTAAACACAACAGGCCCTGTTACGATTTACACCGACCAGCCATAACTAACACTGATTATCAGTTACATGCCAGTAAACTGGCGACAGGATCATGAGCACCTGTCCGGTGCGATCTCACGGAAAGGCTGCGGACAAACCTTTCTGCGAGACAGAAAGGCACCGGGACACCCAGTGCACTCGGAGAGCCCCAAGACCGCAGACCCAACCTCCAAACTCCCCAGATCCCGATCCGATCAAGAACCCATGTCTTGCGCCGGAAAAACAAGGCCGATCCACGGAGGCTCCACCCGACAACCCGAAGAACCCAGAGGATTCACTGGTGCCAGGAGTCATGCCCTCCCCCCGCCCCCCGAGGGACCAGAGCTGCACATGTGGCAGGAGGGGAACTTACACAATACTGGGCATGATGTTTTTTGTGTTGTAATGTCATGGCTAGTCGGTGTATGGTTATCTCAGCTACAAACCTTCAACCCCCATCAACGAACACGCACAAAAAAAAAAGCAACGTCGGGATCCAAAACCAACAACGTGCGCCGGACCGTGCGTTCATGCACCGGATCCTTCCTTTCATATAAATAACCACATCAGTGAATACGGCACTGACCCGGAATTTCACAAAGTCGGAATAGGAGTCGTCGTAGGTCTTGTGGTGCGCCTCCACCAGCATGTTGATGATCTGAGTCTGCTCCTCGGACAGCCGCGGCTTCTGCGCCTCCCGCATCGCCTCCTCCTCCTTTCTCTTCAGGATCAGATCCTTCTTCCTCTGCACCTCCTCATCCGTCAGAATGACTGCACAGGAAAAAAAAAAAACGATAACAACAACATAACATTAATGACAGGATTAACCGTGATTCATTACTGCGCAGCTTGCGCTCCATCAGTATCTTCGGCCTCGTGCTGCTCCTGACATCTGAATCCCGGCTTCCTTATCTTAATTGCTTCTCACCGCGGGTTCCCTCGAAACCCCTTTAAGCTCTCGCACTTTACGCAGAACTAACTGGCTTCCTCTTTAGTACTCGATAACAATATCGTCAGTCCTGAGGTACGAGGAGAAGGAATCCTCCGGCTCGGAAACGCATCACGGCACATAATAAAGTCGGATCACGTGAAAACACTCGACTCTGGAGCACTTCTGTGTTAAGGTGTGAGGGATTACGGTTCACGGCAAGAGAACGGACCAGAACAAATACGAGTCTAGTATCATATTACGCAAGGGGTGTTCAAGTCAAACTGGGACTTTTTTATTGCCCAGAACTCCCTTTATTTCTCTATATAATCCCCTGCTGATCTAATGCACTTATTCCGGCGGTGCGCTAGTGATTGGATATCCAGCAGGTAGAAAGTTTTCTCAGTACGCCTGCTTCGCTTCTGAAACTGGCCTCCCAGGAACTCCGGGAACCGGCGTGGAGCAATTACAATTCTGTAACTCTGTAACTCCCAGCCGATGTGTACGTGGCGTCGGGGAATGATTGTGCTCCCACAGACAGATGCGTCTTGTTACGAATCATCTTTCGATTTTCAAGCATCAGGCGTTCCACCCGCCGAATCTTCAGTGGTTTGACAGACTTGACTTGACTGACCTTTTTTAAAACGTTTGCACCTTTTAGATGTTTTACTGCTGCTGAGGGACTCATCATCATCGACTGAGAAATTTCCCAGTTTGACTTGAACGCCGCTCGTAACACGGCTGTCAGGCAGCTGAATGGTTTAGGATGACCTGTAAAAATCACAGGTGATTAAACAATGCTCGTCTGCCTATACGTTTTAGAGACGCGGCTTTTTTCCAGCTAGGATGATCTTTACTGATCTATTCTACTAGCTCTCCAATCTCGACTAATGCACCTTTAATAGTTACTTTCTACTTACCGATTTATAAAGTCCAGTTTAGGCATAAAACGAACATTAAATCTACTTTGCCAACATTAAGTCCAAATTCTGATCCTAGATCAGATAACTGCTAAAAAATTCTAAAAGCTGCCGCGCTGCATTGTGAAAATGGCTGATCTGGGAACAGTGCTTTATGAAACACATGAAGCTGGGAGACGTTTCTCAGCATGTGAAGACTACAGCAGCCTGCCAACTGGGTCATAGTGACAGTGTAATGACCTCGCGCCATATGGACAGCCGGAGTCTAGTGTGTCCGTGTCCGTGTGTGTGTTTGTGTTTATGTCCTAAGTAGTGCCCTGGTGCTGAATGAGCCAGAACTAACAACAGCCTTTTACAGCCTTTTCATCTGTTCTGTAACATTGCAAAAATAATGACCCTTACTCAACAGTCTCGTTTCACACGTCCTGGCTTTTTTAGCGAATCATCATAATGGAAATGACATGACATTGCAACAACGGCACAATGCATACATGAGCAAAATGAAGGTAAAAAAAACAAAAAAAAACATGTTTTTTCTTTTGGGCGAGGTGCAAAAACTTTTGTTGAAATGATCTGTCAAATATTTAGCATGTATGAAAAGTATGAAAATACCATTGTGACTGTTATACCGCAGTCGAATCCTCGACTCCGATTGGTCAGAAGTGTAATCGCTGGCTGAACAGCAAAATCACACGTTTGCAAATCAAATCCGCTCGTTCTAAACCATTACGGTTACTATAGCAACAACAAGAGAGGCTGGTGAGGAAACAAATCTGCTGTGGTGTAAGGAAAAGAAAAAAAAAACACTTTCAAATCATGCTCTTAAGTTTCTGTTTTGATATCACTTTGGCTTATAAGTTTTTTTTTTTGTTTGTTTTTTTTGCACTTTGCATATAAGTGGAGCCGCAGCAGAGTTTCCGTTGTGTTTGATAATCAATGAAAATTATGTGATGAAAATAAAAAAAAAACTTTCATAAAAGGTTAAAAAATAAGATGATTTCTGGGTGTTAATAAATTTTTATGTGAAATGTTGAAAATTATTTGATTTTTATTTCATTAAAATTTAGCAAAAAAGAAAAAGCTAAAAAAAAAAATTTTTTTTTTTTATAAGGGAGCAGGACAGCTGATCTCTTTTGTAGCATTAATGTATGTCTTTAAATATATAAAGGAGTCTGCTAAACGAGGCCATAAAAAAAGGGACTTTTTCTCTCGTATATATCCGCCGTGGGTCTGATGTTAAGCCTAAACACAAGGAAGCCATTATTTTCCATTCAGCTGTGGTTTACATTCAAATGCCAACGATCAGGCAACTACAAAACCCAAACAACAAAAAAAAACAAAAAACAGATAAAACAAATGAATATGATCCCAGTGTTTTCACAACCAGACCGTTTTTCTAAACACAAACCCCGACATTGCATTGGTCGTAAACATGCCATCATAAACTCATTGTGTGATTCATTCTGACCCACTCGCTGTGTTGTGTATTAATGGTTCGATCGGACTTCCCGTATCCGCTCGCTGATGCTCTACAGTGTGTGTGGGTGCTGTTATTAGGATAGAAGGAGCGAGCGCATGTTGCTTCGGGTTATCTCGGGTGAGTTTGTTTTGGCTGAGCAGAACTTGACAGTCTGGACCAATCTGGCACACAGGTGCTAACAGTGTGTGGTCAATAAAAAAAAAAGAAAAAAAAAAGGAAGAAAAAAGGAAAAACCACAGGTAAACAAACATGCGATGCTTGTGAAAAGCCAATGCCGGAGCAGAGCGTTCCTTACTCATCGTTTATGTGTTGATGTGAGAATAATGTGCTCAGAGCTGTGATGTCGCTATCCGGACAGCTGAAGCTGTAAATCTCCGGAATGATCATGCAGAATTTTTAGAGACTGCAGTTAAACAAGCACTGTAGTCCAAATAGAGACTGATTAAATACGTATTTAGATATTTATTATGTAGGGTATAATGGAAGAACAAAATAAAAACCCTTGGGAGCAGGCTGGTAGAGGAAACCAATCAATTCTGAGATGGAAACCCGGTGGACTCAAATGTCTCCTTAAAGAAACTTGTTATGGGAAATGAATGAACTCTTTCTAACCAAACAGAATCAATAATTCAACAGTGCTCTGGTACGAATACTATACATCAAGAACTTTGATGGTTCTCATTATTAGAACCTGTTGCATAAAGATATAGAAACCCGCAGTGAAGTCAAAGCCGACTGACTTTTCACTTTTCATACTTAAGGTTTAATTACTGCATGGATGTAAAATGTCTTCTAAAATATTAGATGGATGGATGAATAGATATAATGTTGTTTGGATGGATGGATAGATGAAGGATGGATGGTTAGAGGAGAAATTTTAAATAATCAGTGGTATTTTGGCCAAAACCATCACACAGGACCTTTTAATTCCAAGATCTCCACTGATTTATACAGAATTTTGCTGGATTGATGGTTGGCTGCTTAAATGGATGGTTGGATAATTGGTTGATTTAAGGGATGGATAGATATACAGATAGTTGACTGATTGGATGGATGAATGAATGAACAAATACAGTGGAACCTGGATTTATTTAGACTTTTTTAAAATGTTAAGTGCAGGTTAATTTGTTTTATTTTTTATTAATTATTTTTATGTATTTATTGTTTTGGGCTTTGGAATTAATAATTTGAGTTTTCTTATGGGACAATTATATTTGGTTTACGAGCGTTTTGGAATACGAGCCCGCTTCCGGAACGAATTACTCTCATAATCCAAGGTTCCACTGTACATGCACTTTTTAAGGTTAGAGGAGGAAAATTATTATTTTTTTGCCAAAAAACATAGAAACTTATAATTAGCTCTCCATAGATTTCCTTTTTTCATGGTTTTAAACACTATGTATCCTTACTCCTGCTTTATTACACACTCCTACCTTGTAGCTTCATGTTTTAAATGTACTCTCTTTTCATTTTGGTCCTGGCTCTTTTTAGGATTTAGTGCTTTCCAGAATTAGTCCTCAGGAAATTTCACTAATACTTTGGTGTATTGGTTGTATGTATTTGGTTGGCTCGATGGATGGATGGATGGATGGATAAAGGGATGGATAGATGGATGGTTGCTTGGTTAAATGGTTGATTTGTGGGATGGATGGAATGATGTATGGTTGGTTTGTTGGATGTTGGATGTATGAATTTATGGATGTATGGCGAGTTGCTTGAATGGATGGATGGACAAGTGGTTTCTTGGATGGCTTGTTGGATGGATGAGTAGGTAGACACATGGTTGGTTGGTTGGTTGGCTGGTTGGATGGACAGATGCACTTTTGTGTTCAGATGAGAAATTTGACATATTCAATGGCGGAAAAAACATCGCACGGATCCTTGTGATTTCAGGTTCTCCGCAGACTTCACTGCTGGGGTTGTTAAACACTGTGTATCCTTACTGCTGCTTCATTCCTCCTTCCTTTGTTGTTGCTCCATGTTTTAGGTGTACAGTTAGAGACTGTAGTTCATCTTGTTCCATGCACATCCTGAAGCCCTTCATCAGTTTCGGTTTCTGACCACAGCACTGCTCTTAGCTGGATATTTTTGGTTGCCGCAGTATTTTTTAAACCCGGGAGTTTACACGCAACAATTTTCACCAAGTCAAATGAATTTGTTCCAATTGCAGAGTCCAGCTCAACTGTTTATATGTAACCAAACCTCAGTACACTGTGTAAAATCCCTATGCACATGTGCAGAATTTATACCAATACTCCTTTCGAAAAGTTTTATATAAATATTGCTTAGCATTTATAGTTATTTAATCCATTTATTTATTCCTACTGACATGAAAGAAAACATTAAAAGTTCCTGTTATTAGTTTAATTCAGACTAGCTTCGGGCAGTTTATTTTAATTTAGGCGTGTCCCCATGGCTTGACTTCCTATATAAATGATTCAGGGTATTAGCTGTCGGGGAATTAAACCATGATGATGAATTAAATCACAATATCTGTCTCAGCCGAGCTTAAAGTGTAAAAGCAGCCTTTCTCCAGAAATCTGACTACAGCTGGAGGATTCACAGCGACATTTCCTCTTCTACACCTCCAGCTGCATGATCTTCTGCACTTCTGCACTTCCACAGCTTTGAACTTTGACCCTCTGTCCTGGAACGGCTGCCATTGTGAAACAAAGAGGCCCTTTTGTGCTCTGAGTGGATCAGTGCTGGATCAGTGAGAGGCGGAGTTTAGGCTCGATTCGGGATTCGGGCCCACGGGACTGTGTGTGTGAGCTACGCGGCCATGCTGCTCTCCTTCTGCCAGCCAGGGAAAATATGGGGCGCCGTATTGTGCAACTACGCCGGAGGAAAAAAAAGGGCGTTGTTGGACATTTTTTTGCACCCACTCTCTCTTTCTGTCTCTCTCGCGTTCTATTTTTACGACACTGTTTTGTTTGAGGTTCGTACCAGCGCTGTCCTTTTTAGACACCATGTTTAAACAGAAGATCCATCAGACGTGAAGTGGCACTAAAAAGCCATAAAGGAGTCGTGTGTGTGTGTGTGTGTGTGTGTGTGTGTGTGTGTGTGTGTGTGTGTGTGGAAAGACAGGGTACTCTGACTTGTATCTGACCTCATGCCAAACGCCCATGAATGAACCAACTGATTAATCGTTAACTCCTGAGCAAACAATAAGATATATTCGGATTTCATGACATCATCCTCATCATCATGCAACTCTAACGTACACTGATGTGGAAGACACACAATATTTTCTTGTTTTTAGATTGTACCCATCTCAGAAATGGTACTGAATGGCATTCTTTCAAAAGATATTCTTTCAGCTGGTATTTTGATTATGATGATGATGATGATGAAGGGCAACAAAATCTTGCCACATATGTGTCCAGCAGTTCGAGATCTGTTAAGTGTGAAGGTCTTGCATCCAAGCTTGCATCATTTTCATCCTCATCACACCACTCAGTGAGCCTTTGTGCACTGCGAATGGGGGCGGGATCTTCCTGGAAGAGACCACGCCCACAAATACCGGAAAGGCACGTGGATAAAGTTGAAAATTCGGAAGAACTCTGGACTGAGATCTGAGGTGACATGTCGCTCCACAGGGACGAGGTAATGCACACAGACTCGCCTACTTGTTGAGAATAAGTGAAAGATGATGAAGGATGACTCATTTCAGCTCTGTAGACCCGTGCTTATGGGTTTTGTGTGTCTTCCTAATGAAGGGCTTGTGCACAGCAATCCTCACCAATAGCTTCACTGTTTCCTTGCTGGATTTCTCATTAATATGACGTTGATCTTTTGGAAAAATGGGAGTCAAAACGAAGATTTTTTTTTTTTTACAGCAGAATCTGTGCGTTATTCCTAATGCTCGATGATCGTTTCAGACTGACCCTTTAAACACTATTGTATGTGCATTAAAACAAGACAACAAGACTCACACTCCTTCATCATGCCGATGTCGACGCAGCGCTTGAGGCGACAGGCCTGGCAATGTCTGCGGTTATCTTTGGTGATGGTGCAGCTGCCGTTAAAGGGACAAGTGAAACTGGCCTTCCTCTTCATACTGCGCCTGAACACACACACACAAACACACACAAAAAAATAAATATAAAGGAACATTAATAAGCTAAACAATCACCTCATTTCTATAGATTATAGAACATAAAACTTTTCATACACAGTAGCTCTATGCACTAACCTGAACCAGCACTATGTGCTATTATATATAAATAAATTGATTCTTTTTTTCCCCAATATTTTCGTACAAAAAAAAAAAAAACATGTGCATGAAAACATGGTGCTTTTTTTGTAAAAAACAAACAAACAAACAAAAAACACATTACAGTAGACCCTATATACAGTACACCATTACAGCCTTGACTGTGCGGTTTAAACGCCTCTGTGCTCACCATCGGAAACGAGGACACTTTTTTATATATTGCTTTCTAATTATCGTTATCAGACTACGATTATTTAACGCTTAATGGACTGTAAATACGTTGAAAGTTGATTATTAATGCTGAGTTGCACTAAACCTTTACCTTAGGCAAAATTCATGTAATGTGGTGCACGTGTGTTAAGTTACGACGGAAGGGGGGGAAAAAAAAAAAACGAATATGCACGGGGAAAATAAAAGTTTTTCAAAAATGTCCAATAATAATCCTTGGGTAGTTTATATATACATATTTATTATATATATATTTTTTTATGTATTTCGGTCATTCAAAAGTGTTTTCTGAGAGCACTTAGACTCAATTGCACAAGCTTTTCTTGCCCACTTTGTGAAACAAACTTATATAGGGAGTAATGAAGTATCAAATCAATCCATCAAATAATAAGTAGACAAATAAGCAAAAGTATTAAAAAATCATTAAATACGCAAGTTAAAGTCCTTTCATTTATTTCCTTTATCTGATCCCAAACTGCTCTGGTCTTGAGATCAAAGAAAAACATAGCAAGTTCACCAGGAAGTTTATCAGGAAGTTTGGTACGGCTCATTGCTCATTATTAAAAAAAATGTAAAAAGGTTTTCTAAAAAAATTTTTTTTATGTATTCGCTGGAGTGCAGCGGTGTGTACTGTAGGTAGTTTTTAGACTTTGTAAGTGGTGTATAATAGATGAGTCTGTGGAATTTGTGCCATATACCTCGCTTACTTTTGACATGGAGAGCTTTGACTTGTCCCTACTGGAGGGACAGAGACAATCTGTGCACTAAACTACTAAGTAGTACATGCTAACACAGTGTTTCACAAAGCGTGTGCCCCTAGTGGGGAGTGAAGGTATTGCAGACAGACTGCAAGAATAAAAAATAAAAAAAATTCAATTTAGGCTTTCAATTATCAGAAAAAACATTCATCATTTCATGTTTATATTTAAATATAAAGTAATCAAAACTAATAAGACAAATCCATAAGATTTAAATCATGTCATTCTTCATTTGTCTTAGTCTCAGGGCGAATGGTGATTGCGACAGAAGTGCCTTACAGTAGATAAATAAGTACAAACCCAACAAACTAAAACAAATAAACAAACAAATAGATGAATAAATTCAATCTACATGTTTTTTCAAACCAAAGTCAAACAAGTCCTGTGTAAGCCATTAACATGTTCTCACCTTCGCCGTTTAAGTACAAGTGATTTATTAGCGCTGTAACTCTTATAAAAAGTCATAATGGAGAAGTGTCTGAAAACGGCGCAGATCAAACACACTCTTCAGTCTGTAAACCGTCTGGGCTCCGCACCGCTCTGGGCCAAGAGCCGCAGTGACGTCCTGCACACGAGGATTATTTGAAAAAGGGCTAAAATATTGCTCGCATGGCTTAGCCACTCAGCTACACCCATCCTAAAACACACACATACAGCTGGCCACCCCACAACACACACACACACACACACACACACAGATCCGCAACCACTTTGAGTCCTCCCTCTTGTCCTTTTAATAGTAATGAACAGAAACATCTATTTCATGCGTGGTCATGCTGAACACACTCTCAAAGAGGTTACGAAAACACGCGCTGCGTCTACTGGCACACTGTTCCTATTCATACGCGCAGGCCGACTACGCCGAGCAAAACGCGCGCGCGCACACACCAAGCTGCAAATTCAGAGGGAAAGACAGATTTAATCAGCGTTTTAACTCGAGTACTTGACACTCATCGCAACACTTCAAGACTAAATGGATGTAAATGTCAGGTGGCCAAACAGTCCGGAAGCCAAAAGCCAGCTGGGTTTGTGATTTCCTACAAGGGAAAAGAATCGAAATTGCCAGAAACAAAAACGAACCAGTGATCAGTATTAATCTCCCTGCGCTACTTATGTAAGATATTAACGGTGTTGCGAAAGACCTACGCTACTGTCTATTGCTTAACTGTATTTACATTCAGTATCGCATGTTAAACAACTACGTGTACTTAAAACTTTGCTCGATCCCAGCAGATCTCAGCGGCGGGTGGTGGGGTTATTCTTCATGTCCGTCACCCCATACTGACCAGACCGACGGCGTTTGATGTTTTACTTGGCATCCAAGTGAAACCGATCAAAACAGACAAACAGATGATGAACCCTGTCCCAGAATAAACAACCAGCTCGAAGTCATGTGACTTCAGACGAGTGCCCTAGACCAAACGCTTCTTCAGCCAGGGACGCCTTTAGACGCTAAATGCACCATGTGACTCGGGATCATCACAGACATGGGACCATGTTGAACATCACATTCCCATCAATCTGAGAGGACGTTCCATTACATTTTGAGCATCGACGTGCAGGTTTTGGTTTGTTCAGGTCAGCTACAAGAGCATTAGTGAGGTCAGGAACTGATGCTAGGGTGTCTAGGAGGTTTCCGACTCCAGTTCATTCCAAAAGTGTTCAGTGGGGTTGAGTTCAGTCAGGGTAATGTGCCGGACACTTGAGTTCTTCTACTCCATCCTTGCTTGGTGGACCATGTGGTAGACCATGGATCTGGATTTGTGCAGGTCAGCAGGGGCCTGGAGCCTATACCAGGAGACTTGGGGCACAAGGAGGGGTACTCCCTGGACACACATACATTTACATTTACATTAGATGCCTTTATACAGAGCAACTTACATTTTTATCTCATTATACATGTACATCTGAGCAATTGGGAATTAAGGGCCTGGGACAAGGGGCCAACGGTGGCAACTTGCCAGTGGTGTGGTTTGAACCTGGGACCTTCCGCACTATAGTCAAATGCCTTAACCACTGAAAGAGAGAGACACACACACACACACACACAAAACGGGCAATCTGGGAACGCCAATTAACCTAATCTTTGGAGTACCCTGAGGAAACCCACCAAGCACGGGGAAGAACATGCAAACTCCATGCACACAGACCCACAGGCAGAAATCCAACCCTGAATCAAATGCGACAGTTTGACATCCCGGACAATTTTGTCTTCAAACTTTGTGGATGTACCGCATATGGATGTTATGGTCAAGTGTCCACATACTTCTGGCTATATCACTATATAAATCCCAGGGACTTCAGATTCCAGATGATTAAGATATATATATATATGATTATCTACAGGATGTATATACAGTAAGAGCTTAGTAACGAGTCTAATAGATTTCACCTGGAACCACCTTTTCGTGCTCCGTGAAACATCTGGACCCGACTTCAGGAACCACTGGTCTAGACAGGATTCCGGAAATCTGACGTTGATTTCTCATCATATTTAAAAAAAAAACGGTTTCCTTCGTGCGCCTCGTACTGTAGTTTATCTCCATAATTGAATCTCTTATATGCACATGCCTGGCAGATTGATACAAATCAAACAACAACAAACCCCCCCCAGAAAATTGTTCTCGATTTCAGATTGTTTCCTATTTTGCTGTGATAGGTGATCTCAGACTGTTCTACAAAACAGCTCGGTTTGTCATCTGGTATGCATATGTAAGCGCTGGCGCGGTATCAACTATGAAACCAGAGATGCACTTATCTTCTCGGCATTTAAATCAGACAAAACACTGAGCGCAGAAACCCTGCGTCTTGTTTATACACGCTGTAGACCACATGCACGGAGGAACTGCGAGGTGGTGAGAGCTGGTTTTCCCCCACAGACACCACACGTGAGCTCCTCAGGACTGAAATACACACAGTTAACATAACTATATATATATA
>QMIH01000243.1:44464-83767 GCA_003987875.1 Clarias batrachus
GGTATATATTACTATTCTCAGGGTGTGATGATTTAGCTGTATGTCATAATAAGGAAATCTCAAGAGTTAGGCATAATAAACACAATAATGAGAAAGTTTACACTGCCAGGCATAAATTCTCAAACACATGGATTTCTTTCGAATCCAAGTATGTTTTCCTTTTTATTTTCAGCGACGCTTGCACGTTTCCATAGTAACAACAAACACATACGGATTTCCTTTCTCTACGGAAATGTTTATGTAACTTTAGATGGAAGGAGTCTCCAGTGCCAGTGCTTGGAAACATTTCTCCACCACAAAAGACCTTCAAGAAAAAAGGAAAAAGGAGTTCCCACTTCAAACAATTCCTTTACATGAATAAGTAAACGGTTAGGATCGGTGCATTGCTCTGTTACAGAACACATTGTGATGGAATATATATATATTTTTTAATGTTGACGCATGACTGATTAATATCACAACATAGTATACAGTATATAACACATTTCATAACCTCGCTCATCGTCTATATCCCAGGAGACTTGGGGCACGAGGCGAGGTACACCCTGGACAAACCATCGTAGGGCACAAACACAGACACTTACACACACATTCACACACTACGGGCAATTTGGGAATGTCAATTAACCTAACCTACATGTCTTTGGACTGTGGGAGGAAACCGGAGTACTCGGATGAAGACCACATAGTGGTCCAAGCACGGGGAGAACATGCAAACTCCATGCACACAGAGACGGGAATCGAACCCGGACCCTAATATGCAAAATATACAAATATAACATACAGTATATAAAATATTACACAAATCTACATCCTTCTTCCTTTATATTCTACTTACTCACGTCGTATCTTTAGCCATGACCTAAGTTACAGTTTGCCACCTTTGGACTTGTAAAACAAGAACTAGCCCCAGGGTTTAATAGTGTCTTTTTCTCACTTCAACAGTCTCATCTGTTCTGCAGGTGGACGTCCATTGGAAGACCTTAACACCCCCCTAAACGGAGTCTGAGCTTTTGGTGACACTCCTGTGAGTTTATTCACTGTGATGTTTTCCTCGACACTGTGAAGACTTGGAGTGAATATGACACGCTGTGTACAAAATGATCAGACTCACAGCATTACATTAAAAAACGGGGCGATTTTAAAGGCGGCTGCCGACCCTACCCTACTTTCACATAAGGGGTAAAAGAGGCTGAAGTCTCACTCGGCTGTGGTTTAGGAGACGTTCCACTGCCGCTTTAACAAACCGTACACTCCATGTGTATTCAGCTGGATGGTAGACTTTAAATGGTGAAACAAACTGGTAGCGTTTACAGAAAAAAATGTTGATGCTACAACCGAATTTTACACCTGTCACTCGTCGCACGCACCATTACCCAGAGATACAGTACTGTGCAAAAGTCTTGAGCCCCCCAATTTCTTCAAATTTTGCTTACAAAGAGCCAGACTTTCTTGTATTTTACCGTAGCCTTGAGGAACAGTTCCACGGGCTGCCTCAAGAGGACGGGAAACGGGTTCGATGCTGATAATAAAGTTTTTAAATGCTACCCCTTACTTTAATGGAGTTAATCTACTGTACATCATATAAAAACATTTAATATGAAGAAATGGGGGGGCTCAAGACATTCACACGGTACCATTTATTTCGCTGTTGATGAGCCATGGAGGGAACATGTGCTCATTTTTGAAAAGCTGAGTAAGGGAATTCACTTGTCCGAACCCAGATGTTGGTTTCCCTTTAGCAAGCAGGCGAGTGTTAATACCGAGCACTAGTAGAAGCTGTAAAACAAACATGTAGTACACAATGTATGAAAGAAAATATAGTCCAATAAATTATGTTGTGTGTTAATGTGTATGTTTCAGTTTCACATTTCTCAACACATTCAGACCTGTTCCTACAGCAGAACATAAAAAAAAAAACACACACACACATGGTGATTCAGTTGAAAGAGGCCCCAAATATTCTGTAATAACTCTCATTTTGTTGAAGCAATCTGAACCAAAGAAATACGCTACATACCTTGACGTATGCGTAATCGATTCCATTACATGCAATGATCGAAGTAATATCCGTTTTCTGCCAGACGCATTTCGACGCGGCGCTCGCTATATGTCTGCGCATATCGGTAAGGATACTGGGAGAAATACAGTAACAGCCGTTTCACGCTGGACGTCTTCCTTCAAATCTTCACATTCAGGGACACCATATTTCTTCCTAAATGCTCTCTGGCATCGTTTAAACAAACTGGTGATCCTGTAGGTTGGCACTATGAAGACGCAAAGCTTAATACTGTACACCACCATACTGATGAGAAGTCGAGTAACTGAGTGTAGGGCTGCGGTGTTAAACGGCGCGATGGCTGCCTCCCTTATTGGTCTGACTCAGGGGCATCCCGAAGCTTTATACTGTATAAAGTATATTGTATGTAGTTTTATTCAGATTGCTTCAACCTAGCGAGAGCTATTACGGAATATTCGGGGCCTCTTTCGAGTGAATCACCGAGTATTGAAAAAGTCCCATTTTAAATGTAAAAAAAAAAAAATGTTATGACTGTCAGCATGTTGGAAATGTCTCTTGTATATTCATGATCTACTTAAACATCAGCAGTTGTTCTAGGTGAATGATCAACCTGCAAACTGTTGTTTAAAATGCCAGTTAACATTCTCCTCTTTACAGCTGGGAGTTCAAAGCAAAGTTACATATGTTGTAATAAACCATAAAGAAATAAACAGAGGAGGAAAGTAACTTTACTTTCTTATTGTAATTACGCAAATATTTAATGTATCTGTATTTTACTTAGTTTTATTAGAAGATTTTTTTTTTCTTTTACTTCACTGCATGGTGCAGGAGATATCTGTACTTTTACTTCACTACATTTCTGCGCATCATTGTGTTACATAACCACAGTGGTGTGTCGTATGTGAAGCCGGGATTTTGCCTTCTCCTTGCTGTTAACATTCAGAAAGCAGAGAGATTTTTACTATGACAAAGTCTACTGTGAAAAACAAAACACTACTTTTGATACTTAATTAACTTTTCATACTTAACACTATTTAAAGCCGAGTGCTTTTACTCACTGGAAATAGAGTAACATCTGGCTGAGGGTTTTGTCTACTTTTACTCGAGTTCAGGTTCAGTGTACTTTGCCCACCACCGTCGATAAACTGCACTACATGCTTCTCACGCATGTCATTAAAACTTTCATTTGTGCTTTACAGTGTGTCACGTGCTGTAGGTTCGATATGCAAACATATTTATTTTTTGTTTAACGTGCAGCTCGACCTCACCTGAAAAAGCCCTTGCAGCCTTCGCAGGTCATGGCGTTGAAGTGGAATCCGGTGGCCTTGTCTCCGCAGACGCCGCAGATCCGCGGGGCATTGCGGTCAAACTCATCCGTACCCTGTGCAGATGTGCTCACGGCCATGGCCTCCATTACTGTGTGAAAAAGACAGGCGGGAAAAATTCAATTCAATTCAATTCAATTCGATTGGTATAGCGCTTTTAACAATCGACATTGTCGCAAAGCAGCTTTACACAATCAAAAGAAGTAAGTTTGTATGAAATGTGAGTGTGTATGAATCAAAATGATAAGACTGAAAAATGAAAAATCAAAGAGAAGAAAACGAGAACGGTATTAGAACGAGTGAGATATTAGGTGTGTTTAAGGTTCCACACGATGCTTCTTTTTTTAAACACGTTATCATAAGTCCTAGAACTCTATTTTAAAATATTAATATTAAAAAATATTAAAGGTCAAATACAACTCGGATCAATCTGGCATGCATGAATTTTTTTTTTTTCCAAAAATTATTATTATTATTATTTTATTATAAAAGTTTAAAAGAATTTAAAATTTAAAAGAATGATAAAAAAAGATTAGGTGCTATAACGTAAATGATCACCAGAATAAATTTATAAAAACAAAATGTACAGTATGTAAATAAAAATTAGGGATGGGAATCACAAGGGACCAGCCGATATGATATTATCGTGATACCTAGGTGCTGATTCAATTTGTATTGCAATTTTGTAAATATCCAAATTCAATATTATTTTATTTATTATTTACTTATTTTATTTTATTAATTTATAGAATTCTAGACAAACGTTTACATGGGATGCATTTGTGAATCGTTTAGACCACACCCCTATAGGATTATAAAGGAACAGCTACATTTTTCCACCTCAAATGCAAACGAATGAATAATTTTCTTTTTTTTAAATATCGATTGTGAAATCGTCTAAATCGATTGAACCAAAAATCGATTTCTAACCCATCTCTAATAAAAATCCGTTCGTTGTAATCTCATTATCGCTTGTAATCACTTTATTATAAACCTCCTCACTGAGTTAATTCAATGAATGAAAACTAAATTGTCATTTGCAGCCAGCCTGCGCCTTCTTCAGTTTATCCTAAAAACAGAGCCGTCTTGCTTCCTCTTTAGCTCTGACAAGTCATTACAGGTTACGGAGCGCTTATCAGATCACCCTCTTTATCTTAGACGCATGCAGGAATAAGAAACTAATTACAAAGCTTGCACAAGAGCGTGCTTGCTCCGCTGCAAACGTCTGATAAAAATCAATTGCTGCATGAAAAAGTAAAAAAAAAAAAAATCAAATCAATCGAAACCAAACCGAAGACTCAAACGCTACAGATAAGAAAACAGACGTCTGTATAAAATCATCAATCTTTGATCTTAATTCAGCTTTCTTTTATGGAAAAAAAATTAAAAATACACAGTGCATAATCAGGTTCAAAGTTTAAACAAATGTCCAGGGAGGAAAAGGTCGATTACACTCGGAAATCCCGAGAGGAAAAGGAAACGGAATGCTGGGGGGAAACAAACGAGAGGCAGAACTTTGGTAACTGTGCTACTGTACACGCCGTCATCTGAAGTTCACTTTCTAATCAAGGATACAGTGTTCTAGAACATATAACCCACCCCTCCTACTCTATTCTATTCTATTATTAATTCTATATTACCCATTTCTCAGCCTCGCTCCTCGTCTCTTTCCCATACAGGACATTTGGGTTCCTCCGGTTCACTCGCGCTTCGCTACTGTTCTGTAACAGCGGCCTTGATACACTCGCTGCACTGTGTTCTACTAACATCATGCGATCTTTGTAATGTGAATGCTGTGTACTCACTCATCTCTACTCATGACCTCTTTTCTATTCCACTATTTATTCTACTGGTCTCAATTCTCTTCTTTTTACATTCAGAGTCTGTGTGTGTCTTTGATCCGAGCGATTCAATGTACAGTACAGATCCAGTACACTTATTCAAGTCGGTTCATATCTTCTATCTTAAATAAGTCTTTGAATTGAGTTCTATTCCAATCTGTTCTATTCAGTTATATATGTTATAAGCTTCTATTCTATTTTATTTTATTCCACCCGGGGCGTTCAAGTCAAACCGGGACTTCAAGTCGAACCTTAAATCTCAGCTGAAAGAAGACCAGTTGTGATCTACAGGAGACTTCAAGCTCTGTGCGGTGATGAGATTTTTTTTTGGTCTTATTTTATTTATTTCATTTTCACTTTATTTCATCATTTGAACGGTGCAAACGTTTGAAAGAAGGCTTGTACATCCCTGGCTGAGGTGGCTCGGAGTGGGATGCCTGATGCACCGAGACGATGACGCATCTGTCTGTAAGACAGTTAGGAGACTCAGCTGAGAATCGCTCCGAGCCATTTCCACACGTTTGGGGCATTAAAGGAGTTCCTGGGAGGCCGGCGTGTCTGATCACGGCTCGTATTCGTCCATATTTCCATATTCTAATTTCGTCTCTTGTATTCTATTCAACTCTATTTGATTCGACTCTATTCGTTCTATTCAATTCTGTCCCAATTTATTGAATTCTATGCAGCCATTAGATTCTAATTGCCTTCTAATGTGTAGTAGTCTGTTTTACAGTATGGAACTATATAAATTTGACACACATTCTATTCCATTCTTCTCTATTCTCATCATGTCTACACCTTTATATCATTTTTACATTCAATCCTTAATCCATTACACATACATCTCTTTTCTTCTTATTGGCTTTTCTTCTACTCATGGCTCTCATTTCCGTTATTTCTAATCTATTGTTCGCTTTTTATTTTTAGTTGCGTCTTTTATTCTATTTTATTCATTATGGTTGCTATTCAGGACTTTTCTAGTCTAGTCTACCACTCTATGACATCTATTTAAACCAAGACATCTAGTTATCTTTCCCCCTGCCCACACAGCGCTCGCCTCGGTGGCCAATTTCGTGAATTAAAGGTGTGCAGACCGTCCAAATTAAAACGGCAACGATGCTATCAGTCACCACAGCGTGAAACTTTTTACGCTCTCAGTCCATGGTGTACATGCTAAAACGTCAAAACAAAGGAAGAGGCCAACGCAACAATGCTCTAGCCCACACTACACGACTTTCTACGTTCTACTCTATTCTGACGCACCCTCCGCTCTTTGACCTTTCAGTCTCTACCTGATTAACTGAAACCCCTCTTCTCTTTCACCAGCGGCGTTAGCACATGGCATGAAGCAGTAATGTGCACCTTCAATATGCAGGATCACGGACACCCTGCGTGTGCACTGTGCGTGCATGAATCATCCATCATCCATCATCACGGTGACCAGGTTGTGTATGAATGCGCGGTCAGAAAAACAAGTACAACAACAAGGAATAATTAATGTGAGCGCTCATCTCCCAGGAGAGACGCCGAGCGAGCGTAATAGAGTAAATGGGGAGATCTGGAACAGCAGCGTAAGCCTCAGTCTTTAAAGGCATGAATTCCGTGAAGAGTGACGCCGAGAGCGACGGCACCAGCTGCAGTAATGGAAGGGGGCCGTGCCGGAGCGGCCGCGGCTTCCTGGAAGCCATCGGGCTGTTTTCCACACTGCGAGGTCGGGACGGCGCGCGCACAGCGGAGCTGGAACACACTCATGCGTTTGCACATTTACACAAACACACACACACGCGCGTTCACATTCATGTGGTGAAGACCCGGCTGTGTTTACTGATCGAGGAGCTGCAAAGTCGTTTGTGGAAAAAACAAACAAACAAATTTTTAAAAAAAGTTCCAAAAAAACAAACAAACAGACAAACAAAAAACAAATTTCTTCTCAAAATCTTAAAAATAAGCAAATCCTAAAAAAACAAATCTGATTAATAAAAATACATGAAAGAATGCTTGGTTATTTTCCATAAATAAGACATTTCTAAATATACAAATTCATTAAATTCCATTAATTATTCTCCTCATTTCTTTAAAAAACGAGCTCTGACATTTTAGCCGCTTGACAGAACGAAACAAACACGTACGACGGATAACAACTACCTGGCCAAAAGTTCAATCTGCTTTATTTGCTACACACATTCGTATGCGAGGATGATTTGTGAATTTTGTTGACATAGCTCAGTAATCAGATAGACTGGCAGAAATTTGAGAAGCAAAGCAGCGGTTTTGGCAGGAATCTCACGAGGCCCAGAGACTTCCCTCTTTTTCAAAGTCGTTTCTGAAATCACATGACTGTTACATAACCGGTGGTATGCAGCTCTGGAATGAGCTGGAATGCCGGCGCAGCCCCGCGGCCACGGGCCAACGTACACCGCCGCTTCCAACATCGCTGCGGGCCGACTCATTTTCTGTCAGCGCAGTCGGAGTTGGCCTGCTGTTCCGCACCCTCGCGTCTCGAAACGTATGGAGCTTAAGTGGAGTCGTGCTGAACATGTGACCGCTGATCACATGACAGAGCGGGGAGAGGAGAAAAAAAATATATAAAACCCTCACAAACATATCATTACTTTAGCCCAAAACCACACTCAGGCATTTCTAAGCTCTTCTTATGAAGCGGAATCAACAGGCAAGTCGAGCAAACTCGAGCAAAGATCCTAAACAGCAAAGCATTTGTAAAATAATAATAATAAATAAAATAAAAATAAAAAAATCA
Source organism: Clarias batrachus (assembly GCA_003987875.1). Classification (NCBI taxonomy): domain Eukaryota; kingdom Metazoa; phylum Chordata; class Actinopteri; order Siluriformes; family Clariidae; genus Clarias; species Clarias batrachus. Next base: position 52,409 of record QMIH01000243.1, read on the forward strand.
CCTCTAATACAGTTTGTATTTTAAGTATTAAATACAAAAACAACTATTGTTAAATCTAACATTTAAAAATAAATTTAAGTCGTTTATCCAGCTTGTTAATTTGTAAATATTATTATTATAATATTATATTATTATTATTATTATTATTATTTGTTTTCATTCTATTGGAGTTATTTATTTACACCTTGTATAAAGAGCATTGCTTATTGTTTACCTTGTAAATATAAATTTACAAATATACATTTCAAATTCTTTTTTTATAATTTATTATTATAAATTATAATAGTTGTAATCTACCAGGTAAATGGAGCGCTGTTGTGTTTATTCACCTCGTAAACATACTGTGAAGTCATTTTTACAGTCAGATGAGCCGTTCAAATTTATATTTACAAATTAGATAAATAACCCAAATATGAATGGTCGATACAAAGGTAAATAAACACAACAGTGCTCTGTTAAAGAACACGGTAAAGAACAACTTAAATATAATATTAACAATTTATTGAATGTAAAATGAATGAATGTAAAATTTTGATCAGATACGACACTTAAAATTATTTGAACAAGTCAGATAAACCATCCAAATATATACTTGCAACTTAGACAAACAGCTTAAAATCAAGTGGTTTAACTCTAACTTATATATTAAAATATATTATAAATATTTAATTTTAATAATTATAAAATAGTTATTCATGTTGGTTATCTGACGTATCTACTTAACTACATTTTAATTGGAGAGGTTCAAACAAAGTGTAAATGTTACATTTGAGTTGTTTGTCTACATTGTAAACAGTACGTGGTTTAGTTTATATACTCTGTAAATATAAATTTGAGTGGTTTACTTCACTTTGTTATTTAAAATATTTTAAATTTTAAAGTTTGTTTATCTCCATTAGAATGATTTATCTGCCTTGTACCACACATGAGGTGTTTATTCAGCTTTTTTTTTTTAAGTGATTGACATAGCCTGTAAATATGCACTTAAGGTTCTTTTAATTTGTTTATCAATTATTATTTGTTTACGTAATGTAATACATAACAAATGTATTTGAAGTGTGTTTGATACTCAACTGCTCAATACAAATATGAGAATTCTGTCCCGCCTTAATTAGTATTTAAAAGATTTTTAAAGGTAAATTCGACATGATAAAAGTACATTTAAGACCATTTGCGTCACTCGATTTATTTCAGCGATTTAGAAAAGTACTCCTTTTAAAATTGAGCTTATCTAACTGTTAAAGGAATACTTGCACTGCTCGAGTAAACATCTAACCTGAAGTATAAGAAACGTGCATCGCTATCACATGTGTAAAGTTAAAGGAGTTTAATCTTTAACAGTAGATTTGAGAGATTATATTGAAAACGATAAAGTGAAGTGCTGTTCCTGTGGCCACCGCTCAGGCGCATCTCTTTACATACGGTCATTTGTATACCTGGCATGCGTCAGTACACACAGATTCACGTGTATATTGTGCATGTGGTTCGGACGTCACTGTGCTTTTAAATCATGACGGTATTGTGGAGCTAAATCTATCTAAAGAAACAAGTTTAAAGATCACCCAAAACCAAACCTCCGGCACGCCCGTCCACTTATCAAAGCATAGGACCCGTTCTTCTCCTGGCACAAGCACAAAGTCAACAAGACTCGCAATGGCAACACGCACTCGCGAAAATGATAAAGCGTTATTAACCATAGCACTTCATAAAGGAAGTATTTCTCACCCACATGTGTACGGTAGCACTTTGCTTTCTCTCTTGAAGTGATAAAGAAACTACTGTATAAAAAAAAAAAAATGGTTTACTTTAGAAAAAACCGTGACGCCGTTACAAATAACTGACAACGGAAAGTCTTTCCATGTTACGTCAACATCTCTTTACGCATTTTTTAAATAAATGTTACCGCATAAGGTAACTTATGTGTAACAATATTTCTATATATACACTTTTTGGAAAAATTATGTACGGTAATTGACCTTGACAACAATAAAATAATAAAATAAATAATAAAAAAAATCAAAAGTCTAAACAATAATTCCTGAAAAGTCTTGAAATGGAGAAACTCTTTGGTGCCCTATAATGCGTCAAATCCAATCGATTTTCCCTTGCGTCCAGCCCGCGGATCACATGGGACACGATCTTAAAACAAAAAGAGCAGAAACTTAACCCACTTTATTGTGTCGCCGTGCACAGGTCATGTTTTGTTTACCCATAATCCCGCAGAGATGAAGCCAGATTACATTTACAGTAGAACCTTTGGAATGCAAAGCAGGTAACAAACCAGCTGCTTGTGCAGTAAAAATGATCCGCTCACCACAACAAGGCCTTTATTAAAGTGCAGTATAGTGTCGAGACCACACCAGCGTGTCAGTCAGCAGCTGCTGTAACTCGATCACAAAGGAGAACGGAGCCGGAGCGAGCGGATGAAGCGCACGAGAGTCTGCACGCACGTGCCGCGTTGTCCTCTCCGTCCACGTCACGCGGCCTCGGAGCATCCTTCTGTTAAAATGATCATTCCCGCGTTCCGAGGTCAAGACGGCTTCGTGCTCAGACCGAGATTGCCGAAATGAATAGCTAGGCTAATCCATCGCAGTGTCTGGTTACATTTTAATGGTTGTGCTCGGAATGCACCCACGCTTATTTTGTGGTGAAAGGATGACCATGGGATGGAACTCACCGTTTTAATGAGGTGCTTTTAATATGCAGTGCGCCTACATTTTTTGGAACCGTGCAGCTATTAATTTGATAATTATATAATTGCAATACAGCGAGCCAGAGAGTCAGCGGTTAGACCGGTTTCTGAATGGAAGCGGATGTCATGTGAATCAATCGAAATGAAAGATTAAAAAAAAAAAAAAAAAATTATTGACGTTCTTCATGATTTGATCGCTATAAATCGGAGAGATTTTTCTTTTTAGGATGTTTTTTCCTTCTTTTTCTTTCTGTTATGATAATTTGACCTATAAATGTTGCATTGCGTGATCCCGTAATCGAGGGAGAGTGCCGTTGTACTGATTATCAGCATGGCTGTGATGTGGACAGTTAGGGTAACAGGAGTGAAAGTAGTTTTAAATTCTTCTCATGACTATGTAGGTTCCTGAGGTTCCGGGATTGAATCCCAAACAGCATTCAATGGAAAGGCGAGTGCGCTTCGTAGGATGTACAAACCCTTGTTCCATACACCCAGTAGTGCCCTTGATTAGGGGTTACAGCCATTTTCTCCAAACTCTGTGGGTGAATTAGTCTCGAACCCACTCAGTACACACGCTTACACCGGCCTCAAAACACCGCGAGCGCTAATTAGTAGAAAATCACGCGTCCATGCGTGAAGACGCAAGCGCCGGCGCTCTGGCAGCCGATCAACCCACAAACGCTCACTCGAATGGAGGCGGTAAAACGTCGCCCTTTTCTTTATAATCCTACAGGTAATTATTTACACTTTTTCATCCCGAGGAAATTATCATCATCATTACGGCGGATGACAGGGACACGTGCTGCTCAGCTAAAATTGTACTTCCAGTTAGTTTGTATTGTTTTACAATTAATTCATTGTACGCTTTAATGAATCTTGAAACTTTTGAAAAAGTTATCGCGATATTTATAAAATAGAATAGCAATTTTATTCGACTCGGTGATTCCCGCCACTTGTAGATTCCCCCACTTAAAATAGAAAAATACACTTTTAGAAAACGTTTCATAAATTAACTTCACCTTCATCCGGAAAGGAAATTCCCAGCAGGATCAAGCCGGGTTCCCAAGCCAGACCCCTAAACCCTCAACTGTAGCATTTTACAATGAAATGAAATATGTATTATAGGAAAGAAGGCAGGCTTTAAGTACAAACCCCTCTGGGCACAAATTCACTTATGCTACTCGAAAATTGTGTTTTCCTCATAAATCTAATCTCGTCTGTAGCGCTTGTGGTAGTATACCACCTCGTAGTTGCTGTACAACCCAAATAACAGTAAAGGCCAGAAAAGCCTGGGAAGGGGGAAAAAAAAAACATCCAGACTACCTGTGAGAAGCAGAGAGGGGGAGCGTTTCCAAATGCCCTAGATCTGCACACAACGACTCTGAACTTTGGACCTTGTTCTTCGGCGCTGGCGGGAAATAAAAAGGGCTGCCGCGTAGCTGGCAGCCGGACAAAAAAGTAGAGGGGGAAAAAAATCCAAGTGAAAAAAAGAGAGAGAGAGAGAGAAAAAAAAGTGCTTTGCGGTTGAAAGCGGTATGAGGGGGCCCTCCATCCAGAGCAGGGAGAGAAAAATGAGTCGTCCTGCACGTTTGGCTTCGGAGCCATGATGCTGTGCTGCGCTGCTACTGCGTTTGGTGCTTTCCGGACTTTTGGACCTGCTGTACGCAGATCAGTCCGCAGATCAGCAGATGATTAAGGACGATGTGTGGTCTTTGGGACGCGGCAGGACAGAAATGGTTCAAAACATGCAAATCAGAGACATACACGAGTCGGCAGAAGGAAGCGTGTGATTTAATGAGGCTCAGATCACTCGACTGGCTGTGATCTGCAGAAATAAATATGTCAGGACCTATTAATGCAGCGGGGCATCTGGAGGAAATATTCTTTCGGCTTATTAAATAAAACATAAAGGCCCAGAAACGGGACCGAAATGAAAAGCGCTTTATTACAGCATCTTCAAGCTAGCTACCAAAATAATAAAAGTTACATATATAGTGTGCAGTTTTATAAACTATATAACAACAATATTACAGAACTCTCAATTCCGATTGCTCTAGAAGATTGTACTCAACATCCGAAAAACGAATGTTTTTATTTCTATAGGATCACTTCATTCATACGGATTTGGATAAAGTGAACGTTTATAATAGGGAGGACATTTTGGTTGGAAAGCCACCAAGCAAAAACTCCGCGCTCACAGACCTGAGGTGGGAATCGAACCCGGAACCTGCAGGAGCAAGGCGACAGCGCTAACCACTACACCACCTTTGTTAACTTGGCGACAAGGTGTACGTAATCAGGGTTCTACACAGGACCAACCAAAGAATCCTGATATCGCAGCTATTTCGTCATTTTTTGACAATCCGCAAATCTAACGACACGTACCATCCAACCTGAGCGCAAACACTCACATCGAACAGATCAGCCGGAAGTTCTTTAATGACCCTTTAACTCTGGATAACAACTTAAACCTTTAGACTCCCGGAGTTTAAAAATCAACTCGGAGCTTGCATCATAAACACACACTCACTTTGGAACTTGGTGCAGTTCTTTGCAGCTTTTGATGTTAGAATAATCGACCAGGCATTTAAAAAAAGTTCCAGATGTGTCCAGGAGGAGTCCGGGAGAATAAAGAAGTTGGGTACATCCATGGTTCTTCAACATGATGTGATCACGAAGAACAAATAAAGTAACTGATTATGTTTCCATACCGGTCCACCTACCATGTGTTCTATGCTTGTGCTGATTATTAAAGTAGGTGTGTATCATAACGCATTAAGTGAACGCATCGTTTAAAAAAAAAAAAAATTTTAAATCCGTAATCCTCCAAAGCAGAAGATCTGGCCAGAGGTCATTGTTGTTTTTGATTGATGGAGTAAAAAGAGAGCCGGCAAGCTCTTGATCATTTCAACAGTTGGAAATTTACATACGGACCTCCGGAAAAACCTAATAGGCAAATCAGCCCAATGTTTAGTAATTAAACTGACTGGACTGGAGCAAACAGGGCCGGCTTGCCCAACCAGTTGGGTAATTATCAGACAAACATTACAAGGTCTTGCATAGAGACAGACGAAGAAACAGACGCAATAAATCACCAAACGTTGATGCACAGAAAATAATCCAACCATCCATTTGTTAATTGAACGCACCCTGGAAACGCTTTCCCATTTCACTCCAATCAAACCATCAAGCTAATTACTTGTGACGCCGGCTTCCAAGCGAAAGAAATATGGTCAAGTTTATATACGCGTCAAAGACGTAACGTAACGGCTGTATTGGCGAGCTTATTTAGCAGGATATTCATGAAGAATGGAAGCCCTTCAACAATGATGGGACAGGGAAGGAAGTGGCGCTTGTGATGGCCTCTGAAACTGTATTCCGGGACCCCAGAAGAAGAAGAAGACAGACATAATAACGTCTAGCTTGGTGTCAAGCAGATCAGACGACACAGCTGGAACTGGTCACGTCAAGGTCCGATGTGATCATCTAACCTGATTAGCTGCGTTCATCCAGATGGTGTTTGATGATGGGGATCTGGACAGCGTTCGATGGTGGGTTTTTGACATTGCTTCTGATGTCTCCAAGGATTTGAACGATCGTGACAGTCTGGAATAAGATGCCTAAGCAAGGGGCGAAATGCTACAAACCTTCTTTCCTTGCTTAACGAAATCGAGGAATGAAGACACAAGCCTATTGTCCAAAAGCTGGCTGGCTGCTTGATCTTGCATTCCTGACAGATGTAAAAGAGGAACGGAATCTCCGAAACCGACAATTACAAAGTAAAGACAAAACCATCTGCGACATGATCAGCAGCTTTCTAAAAGGAGACTGTCAGGCTTTCTGGGTGGGAGAGACGCCGTTACGCTTTCTCTTCCGTCAGTCACGGGAACAATCGCCAATTGTGTGCTCAGAAACGGGTGTAGAACATTGGACAAGTTTGAAAAGATGATGCTTTATGTATTTCAGAGTAAGCACTGATTACTCCATCATGTCCCCCCCATTTAGTAGCTCTTGACTAAGAATTGTTTGGTGACTAAGCCAACATGTGTACATAGACAACGGGTTTTAAACACCTGACCAACACACCCATACGTGGGACTTAACCACACAATTGTGCTGAATGTCCCCGTATACCGTAGAACTCCTTCCAGTTTTCCTTCACTAGAACTAGGAGGTGCAAACTTGTTCCAGCACGACAATGCCCCTCGTGCACAAAGCAAAGTCCAGAAACACATGGTGTGTTAAAGGTGGAGTGGAAAAATCTTAGTGTCCTGCCCAGAGTAGGGCACGGTCCTCAAATGCACCAAGCAGAAGGAAGAAGCTTGCAATTTTATGAGGCTTAGATCACTAGACTGGCTGTGATCTGCAAAAATAAATGTCAGGACGTATTAATGCATCGAAGCATCTGGAGGGAATATTTTTTCGGCTTACTGTTAAATAAAACATCACTGTCCAGAAACGGGACAGTAATGAAAAGCGATTTATTACAGTAGATCCATAAACAACTTCAAGCTAGCTACCGACATAATAAAAGTTACATATACAGTGTGCAGTTTTATAAACTATATAGTAATATTACACAATTCTCAATTCTGACTGCTCAACAAATATTATACTTTCCATAGGAACACTATGGAGCCCGACCCTCAACCCTGCCAAACAATGGAGCCAGACACTCCAGCATCAGTGCCTTCCCAGATTAATTAGGCTTATTACAACATCAAATATCTGTAATGAGATGTTCATCAAGCACATATGACTGAAAGCCATATAGTGGAATAATAAATACGTAACTTTAACTGGTGACTCATTGTACAAGTGTGTCTCGAAAAGGGATAGCCACAGACGGCCATCGCTGAAAGGTCTGGCTGTTCGCACTGAGCTGCATCAAGGCATGTTCATGGAAAGTCGTCTAGACGGGAGATTGTGGTAGGAAAAGGTGCTCAAGCAACAGGGATGACCACAGACTCGAAGAGATTGGTAGGCAAAGTGATTCAAGAACCTGAGAAGAGGTTCACAAAGAGTGGAGTGAAGCAGGAGTCAGTGTGTCAAGAGCCACCACACACACACACACACACACACCTTCAGGAAACAGCCAACGACTGTTACATTCCAAGAAGCGAGCCACTCATGAACCAGAGTCAACATCAGAAGCATCGACTACTAACGGTATTGGGTGCATGAATGAACATTCTTTTTATGAAGTTGGACATTGCATTGTATATTTTAAATCCGTTTTTGATAGATCTTAGGAAATATTCTAATATTTTGGAATGTAATGAGCTGTAAGCTGCAAATATCGAAATTAAAAGAAACAAACAAAAAAGGCGAGAAATGATTACACTGGATGTGATATGAGGCGGCACGGTGGTGTAGTGGTTAGCACTGTCGCCTTGCACCTTCAGGATTCCCGGCTGGGCTCGATTCCCCTTCTCTGCGTGCATAAATTGCATTTCTCCCTGTGCTTGGTGGGACTCCTCTGGACAGGGTGCCAATCCATGCGCAGGGCACACACGCAGTACACTCATTCACACACTATGGGCAATTCTGGGAATACCAATCAGCCTGCATATATTTGGACTGTGGGAGGAAAGCGGAGAAACCGGAGGAAACCCACCAAGCACTGGGAGAACATGCAAACCCCACGCACAACGAGAAGGCACTCGAACCCGAACGCTGGAGGTGCAAGGCCACCAGTGCTAACCACCAGCCCACCGTGCCACCCTTTATTTATTTATTTATTTTAGAATAATAAATAAAACAAAAACAAAAAACACCTTTTCATGATATTCATATATTTTGAGATGCATTACTATGAACAAAGACCGAGCACACAATTGTCAATATTTATTATTTTTTACAAAAAGAAACTTTGTGACTATTTTTAGTTTCTCAAATACCGTTAAATAAATAAATAAATAAATAAATATTTGTGAAATTCCTTCTGACCGGTCTTGGATGATTTGGGTTGCTTCGGCCTCACAGTTAGTTGATCAGTTAAACTGCTGAAATATGATCAGACGATGACCTCATGACTGCTTTCTATAACTGATCAACTTTCTTATTCTAGAAGCTTCCTATTTGTTTTGTTCTGGGCCTTGAAGTCCCTACAAATCTGCTACGAATCCATTAACGATGTTCTTGGCCACAGGTTTCTAACTTAATCATACACAACAGCTATCAAACTCGTAATAAATACCGACAGCAAAGAAAGAACAACGATCCGCTAGCAGTTTGCTTATTGTGTTATGAACATAAGGATATCCAAGGAGACTTTTGGATACGTTTTTCACTACCCGCTTGTGTTTGTATGCTTTAAAAAAAAAAAAAAAAAAATTATTATTATTAGTTCCAATCATTTTTGACCTGGTAATCATATAGAATAAAATAAAATGATAAAACTGTTTCACTCTTATATAATCAGATACACAGTATATGTTGAGCTCCAGATGAAATCAGATCTCATTTCAAATATATAATGAATGATGTGTTAATTTGGGGATTGCAAATCGAACCTGTCTAAATGCCTCGCTTAAAGGCATTCAGGAAGACGAGCTACAACTTGTGTGTGTGTGTGTGTGTGTGTGAGAGAGAGACGAGGAGAAAGATATAGATTATGTAACTGTACTTGTATCTGTGTGTGTGTGTGTGTGTGTGTGTGTGTGTGTGTGTGAGATATGTTAACATTAATGCATGTTTACTTGGTCGGTCGAGTCACAGCTGCATTTCAAGCAAACTTTCTTTGGTCCTTAATGAGCAAACCGAATGAGTGTTAACGGATCCGTCTCGCTGGAGGCCCGAGGTCCGATTCAGGATCCGCCCCTTAATTTCATCGCCTCGTTCCTGCTTCCTGCACCGCTCTCATATTCCACACCATTTACACATGAAAAGCGATTTGAATAAACGAATCCGCGCGTTGATATTTTAATTAAACGACACAAATATAATCTTCGCCGCATGCACACGCTGCAACTCCTGGAAGCGCCACAAAATTGTATGAAGTAAAAAATAAATAAATTAAAAAATAATATTTTAAAAAACGCTTAATTTTCCTCAGACATTTCATAGTCATAAATGATAATCACAGAGGTTAATCAGCAACTTACTTTCATTACCCAAAAGCGAACCGACATCTGACGTGACGTTCGCCTGTCACCGTTTCTCCCCGGGCCCTGAAGGAAAATGTGCCAAAGTTCACGCATCATCTCCTTGAAACAACCCCAAAAAAAAGTGCCTTTTTTTTTTTGAGCTTTAGATCCTGGGAACTGACAAACAGATCGCTTGTTATTCTGTAACCCTAATGAGTCACCAGTGCCAGTGCCTCAGAGTAGATTTTCTTAGAATCGCGCTAACCATCCCGTCAGCGTTTTTCTCGAAAATCCAACCTAATTGAGCGTCATTTTCCTTCATTGTGCCTGAATTTACTCCTATTTAACATGTTCTTTCTTCAAATCGAGCAGTTCCTCGCACAACCCCGCGCAAAGGGCCGGAATGCCGAGCGGCTGACAAAAAACGCACAGCCTCCTTGGTCTGAGCTAGCGCGGCGTCATGTCAATCCCAGCCTGAATGCTTGATTATTCAGATCCTATAGCGCCATGGCCGCGGGCTGCTTTACATGCTAGCTGAGTGGCACACAGGCTCAAGCTTCACCTACGGCTTCAAAGCGTCCGACACAGAGGAGGCCTGTTCATTAATTAAGACTTATAACCTGGAGATTTCTTGAAGCATTAAATACGAATTGCTTGAACAAACGGAGCGGCTTCCACAGCACACTCGGAGAGAGAGAGAGAGAGAGAGAGAGAGAGAGAGACAGAGAGAGAGACGTTTAGGGCCCGGGATTTACTTGACTGCTTTTGCACACAGCATGTATAAGTCTAAGACTAATGTAAGGTAACGCCTTCCCGTCACAGACCTGCACCTCCCGCTCCATAAAGTGTTTCACACACGCTAAGACTCGGCGAAAGGAAAATCTTGCCTTAGTGGGGACTTGAAGATTTAATGACAAGCAGAGTAAACAAGAAAAGCCTCAGTCATCTTGTGCTCACTTCCTGTGAACGCTACGCTCGCTGGAAGTGAATCAGACCGTCAAGGAGCTCGAAACATGGCTGAACACTGCAACAAGGGTTCCCCGTCCTGGGGTGAAACCTGGTCTATAAATAGCCAAATTCTGAAATTGTGCCTTTTTTTCCGTAAGGATTTGGCCACTCTGATTAGATTCAAATAAAAAAAATGAAAATGTTTGAAACTGGATGGAGGTTGTTAGATCTTTTCTAGAGTTGACAAGATTCAGAAAGTTCCAAGTCAATTTTTCAACAAAGTTTCAACATAAACGCATTGCAATTACAGCAGTGACTCAAAGGCGGACTGTCGAGGCGATACGATTTTCAACTAGATTCCATTCAGTTGCACTCACGCAGCTATATTTTTTACAGGTTTTAAGTATTAAAAAAAAAAACTTAACAAACGTTAAAACGCGTCATTTTTTAAATAGCTTTTTCATTTATATGTGGATGGTGCAATACCGCCACCTACAGGATTGGAGTGTGAGCAATAAACAAATTATTTAAATGGGAATTCTTGTACAAAGAAATCAATCAATTCTTTTTTTATTCACACATTACTTACAAGCTTGGGTGGCTTAGTGGTTAAGGCCCTGGATTACTAATCAGAGAGACCTAGGTTCAAACCCCAGCAAGTGCTTGATTTTTTTTTTTTTTTCTTCAAATTTTCGTTACTGCGAAACCACAATGTACAAACTCTAATGCTTCAATTTTTCCAGACCTTACAGATCACCACCACCACCACCACCAAGATCCAAAAATCCCCAAAACTGTGAAATCTACTACCCGGACATGTTATATCATGAGTTTTGAGCTTAATGGTCGATCCCATGCTGGCAGAAAGATAAAAATCAAGAGACAAGCCTAAAAACGAAATGCTCTTTTAAGCAAATACAATCACACGAATAAGAGAGAAACATGAGCCCGAGTCCAAAATCAACAGTTTAGCCTGCTTAAGTGAGCACAGCTTCATCTTCATCTTCGGGGGGGGTAATTCGGGGAGCTAGTAAAGCCTCCACTTACTTGACTGAAAATGAGCTGTACGCAAACAAAGAGCGGGAAAATAGGACAGAGCGCGAGTTCACGCCAAGGCCACTAGACGAGTTTGAGAGTTTGACACTTCACCCCCCGTTTTAACTCTGGAGAGACGTTTGCACGACAGCCTTCAGCTGAGATCCTCTTATTAGCTGGAGTATAGCGGTTCACTATTAAAGTATCGGCTGTTGTGGGCTCTCCGCCTAATGCCGAACATCAGGATCTAAAAAGTGTTTACACAACAGATTGTGCAATTTCGCCTCACCGCTGTTGCCTTCCAAACACATCAGATGCTGACTGTTTTTCCTCGTTGTTATGGCAACATCACCAATTTGGCCCACACTAATTGATCATTTTCCACTGTGCTGTAGAACTTGGAGACCATTTGTGTTTGTGTGTGTGTGTGTGTGTGTGTGTGTGTGTGAGAGAGAGAGAGAGAGAGAGAGCGAGAGAGAAAGAGAAACGGAGCGTGCGCTGAAGATAGCGAGTAGAAAAGTTTCCCTGGCACGGGAGAGATCGAGGGCAAAGGTGAGATCGGTAAGATGAGAGGGCCAACTACAATGCGCATTCTTCCAAGAGGGTGTGTTTGACACGCTCGCTGACATTCTCACAGCTCTGGCTCATGGCGGGAATCGCTTCTGGGAAATAACAAGCTGAAGCTGTGACTTCACCGGGGATTTTTTTTTTGGGTTGCTTTTATATACATCATGGAAATATTCCTATTAGACAGCGAGGTGGTTTATTTTGTGCTGCTTAGTGCTGAATGAAATTTGAGAATGAAGTTTGAGAGCAAAAACACGATAAATGCCATTTTCAGATTGGTACTCATTTTACTTATTATTGTTCGCGGACACAAGTTTGTATAGGCCAAAACTTTTAACATAAAAACTGTTATATATATCTTAAAACTGCAAGAGTTGGATTTATAGCGTTTTGAAAAATCACACACAATTTTCACATTTTTATTTTTATCTCAAACTATTTGGACAGTTTTTTTTTTTAACATTTAATGGGAAAGAAAAAAAAAACTTGCACAAAATACTCATTATCAGTTTGCAGTATTTCGTGCTTCATGTGAAAAGGACTTGTTTATCACAGAGCAGCAAAATGGAGTTATCTCAGTTCGCAACCTGTTCACACACACACATACACACCCATACATGCAGTTGTCTTGAGCACCACTTATTTTCCTCATAATGAGCTTCTAAAGAAACTGAGTTTCTTGTAGTTTCATTATAACCTTGGAGAACAGTTCTGCAGGCTTCCTGAAGGACGTTTTTGATTCTCCTTTTCAAACCAGTCCCTGTACCTGAGCAGCTTCAAAAGAACGTTTGTTTGTTTGTTTGTTAGGCCGTACAGTAACCTACAGTATGAATCATCCAAGCAGAAAAGAAAACCTAACTTAAAGCACGAACCAGTGAGAAACTGGTGCAGGAGGTGATTAGTACACTGGTGATGCTGGATGATGCTGGATGCTGAACAGACGAGAGGGGAAATGAGGTCGCGGCTGAGGCTGTTACAGAAACGAGCGACTTTGAAAGTGTATCTTTAAACACTGTTCACATTTCTTTTATTTAATCTGCATCATTTAACTGAATGAAAAAGTGTGTGTGGGGGGGTCAAGACTTTGACATTCCTGTTTCATTTAGGATTATGATATTTTTTGTAGCTAAAAAAGTAATGTTGCCCATTAAAAAACAAACAAACCAACAACAATACCAAAAAAAAAACCCACACACGGACATAAACTTTCACCCTGTATTGATTTACACTTTTTTAATCTTTGGCTTTAATACCGCGGGTGGAAGAGTGAGAGCTGGCAACTTCCGTATCCTTTTGATTCCGTTGATCAAAGGGCAAATCAATAGCGTAACTCCGTGCTAACCGCGAGCTCACGGTAAGAACACCCACTCACATGATAGCATAATGAGTTCCCCGTTTTAATTGTTTAGCGAGATCATCATTTCAAACGGGTTGCATGCAAAAGCCTGAAGTCTTACCTTAAGTTCAGTTTAGCGAGCGACCTGTCTTTAAGTAACGCGCGGTTCTCAATGACATTTTTTGACAGGCGACTGAAAGTGCCATGAGAGACAAACGGCACGTGACTAGCTTGCTAGCATGAGCGCAACATCAAGCGGGGCAGTCCCCATCCAAAACTCCACTTTGCCTGTGGAAACGCACATGAGGGCCTGCACAACAGCTTGATCGCAAACAGATGTCTAATTATTACTAAATTGCTAGCAAAAGACAGACGACGCGCTCATACGCCCACAGACTCTAACTAAAGTCTGACAGAACGCGCGTTTACACAGACCGACTGGCTGACACACCTTTACATTTATCGGATTTCCTCCAACAGCCGTAATTACAAGCCAGCAGCGCTGTTCGTGGGAATATAGATGTCACGGCGCTGAACGAGCTGAAGACGAGAAGAGCTGCTTAGGTTTTCGCCTGCAGAATAACACACGAGTCCTGAGAATGTTTTAATGGCAGCAGCATTAAAACGTCCAGATGTAACACTAACGCTAATTTGACAAGGATTTATTCGATCAGTTACTACTGACACGACTTGAAGCGCTTAGTCTGGAAGGACTATTATGTGTGCGGAGGATATTAAATAAACACGCGGCGTGATCTCGCTATAACGCTACGATTATGTCAGTGCGAGTCAGTAAAGAGGTCAGAGCCGGAGCGAAGACTTTGGCTCAGGCATGTCGATCGCGGGAGCTGTTCATGACACACGGCATGGGTACGAGTTGTATTTTACGTAGCGTTTCGCATTACAAAGCGCGCCGATTATGGATTTCCGACAGGGGTGTGAGGACATGTGGTGTATGGCGCAGCTTCTCGTCCCTGCCCACGCACCGAGGCTCAGTTATGCAACTTATATGCAGTACGGTCCAAGCTCATGGGTGGATAAAATTACTAGTCCGGATGAGCAAATTTCATGCCCGGGCTATTCGATTTGTTTTTATTCATAGCTGACCAAAAGGAAAGTATGACCTCAAACATGAAAACAAAAGAGCTTGTCCTGTAGAGACCGCGTTAAATTTGCAGTTGTCGTTCTTTTTTTCTTCTTGGTTCAAAAAAAATAAAAATAAAATATGTGGTGGTGTCATGACTAAATTTAGCAAGGAGCGGACGGACCGTTTCAGGACACGCCGCCGAGTCAAAATAATCCCCGACGAATTTGTGTGATGAAGCCGATTTTCTGTTAGGGAATTTGATCGCTTCCCAACAACAGATCCTGCACAGGGACTGAAGCTTTTATCAGCTCCTATCTATGAAAGCTGCAAATCCCGGTATACAGTACCTGCGCCAGAATTGGCTTGAGGTTATAACACTTGCATTTTATAGCTACAAACCTGAAGGGCATAGTAGATTACCCCATAAACTTTCATAATCCATGAACCCTCCTCCAAGAAAGAACGAAAAAAAAAAGGGGGGGGGAAAGGGCAATTAAGATATACAGAGGTGCGTAAACACAGCAGCATCAGTGGCACTAACGTGGCGTTACGGGTCTTAAACAGGAAGTGGGGTGTTTGGATAAATCTTGAGGCTTTGCTCAGTTTCGCTTGGCCCGGCTAACGCGAGAAAGCAGATGTCCGATTGTGTGGGAGGCGAGTGTGTGTGTGTGTGTGTGTGTGTGTGTGTGTGTGTGTGTGTGTGAGAGAAAGTGTTTGTTTGTGGTTTGGCCTGGACAGCTGTCGGTTCCGAATGCCATTACTTCACTGGTGTTTGTTTTATTTCTCTCTCTCTCTCTCTTCTCTTTCCTCTCTCTGTCTCATGCACACACACACACACACACACACACACACACACACACACACACACACACACACACACACTCTTGTTTTCAAGCCGGCCTTCTCTCTCTGGAGACAGTGTGTGCCATCTCAGGAAACAGAAGGAGAGCAAGTTGCGCTAATGAAGAGTCTTCACACACGCACACGCCAGGACATCGCGCTGCCAAGACAGACGATGAGAGACAGAAAGAAAAAGACACAGAGGAAGAGAGGGAGACAGAGAGATTGCAGATGGCATTTATACCCACTACCTCCACACACACACACACGCGCGCCCACACACACACACACACACACACACACACACACACACACACACACACACACACACACTCGCACTACATAAGACGTTTAATTACGGCAGACTCCTCCTGTGTGTGAACGAAAGCAGAACGAGGAGGACGAGCTGAAGGACAGCATGCGGGTAAACGCTGAATAATGCAGCACAGATGCGTTACCTTTACTTAAACATGTGACATGTGAGACGAATCAGAGCGAGATCGGGATCAACAAGGCCTCAATCTGATTAATGCTAATCAGGGTGTAGAAACTGAACTACTCTAGAAAGGACAGTGATACTGGGAGTGTGGACAGATTCATGCTACTTGGTGTAGCATGATAACGGCATGTAAGGAATAACTGTAGTAACTCTACTGTAAAATATATCAAGATATCTGTACCAGCCCGATGCACACAAATACCAGACGCTGCATGAAAGCTCTCTAATGAATACGGAACTGATTTACATTCCGCACTTAACATTTATGTTCTTCATAAATACTGAACGGCTATCAGTTGTGTCCTTAATTGTTGGGTGGCTTCTCATTTATGGTCGGTCCTGAAGAACGGACCAGTGGAACTGTATACTGTACTGACTTCCTAAAACATGCTACTTTATTAAAGGGTTCTCTACTAAATACTGTACTGACACAGTTTCTAAATATTGATATCATTTCTATACTGAAAGCTGTACAGATCTGGGGTCTAAATGTATTATTGTACTGCTTAAATTTCTGTACTGTATATTATGTTGCTTTTTAACAGCCAATTCTATTAATACCCAGGTGCAATATTGTTTCTATAGCTACTAAATACCGTACTGATTTCGTTTCCATACTGTACACCGTACTGATTTCGTTTCCATACTGAATACGGTACTGATTTCGTTTCCATACTGATACGGTACTGATTTCGTTTCCATACTGTATACCGTACTGATTTCGTTTCCATACTGTATACGGTACTGATTTCGTTTCCATACTGTATACGGTACTGATTTCGTTTCCATACTGATACGGTACTGATTTCGTTTCCATACTGATACGGTACTGATTTCGTTTCCATACTGATACGGTACTGATTTCGTTTCCATACTGATACGGTACTGATTTCGTTTCCATACTGATACGGTACTGATTTCGTTTCCATACTGATACGGTACTGATTTCGTTTCCATACTGATACGGTACTGATTTTGTTTCTATACTGTATACCGTACTGATTTCGTTTCCATACTGTATACGGTACTGATTTCGTTTCTATACTGAATACCGTACTGATTTCGTTTCCATACTGTATACCGTACTGGTTTCGTTTCTATACTGAATACTGATTTATTTTCTCCTAGTGCTAGTATCTGTCCTTTAAGGTAAAGAGCACAATAAAAATAGTTTAAAGGTTAAAGCTAAAAATAAACTGATCAGCCTTAACTTTAGTTTTAACCCAACAAAAATGGAATCGCCCCAACAAAAACTGGGCACTTTTGTAGGGGCATTACGTTTCTTACCATATATGAAAGGTAAAGATATTATTAAAAGAGCAAGTCCTGAGGCAGGCAAAACCTTTCTTCTATTTATATAGATACTAAAGTATAAATAGATCTATAAATAAATACTGATTTCATTTCTACACTATATCAGTACAATATCTTTTTGACCGTATGAGTTTGGAGTATGTACTGATTAGACTGTGGACTGAATATACAATAAGTTCCCTCACAGGATCAATAAAGTACATCTTTCCATCTAGTGCTGATTAGATGCTGCACTGAATACAGTGTTGATTTAGGGTTTTGTGCTGAATTGTAGTGATTTTGTTTCTATACCGAGTACTGTTTTGGTTTGGGCTGTGTATTACAAACTGTACTGATTTCCATTCTGTACTGAATTTTGGTCCAGTATTTAGGATCTGTTTTAAATAATTCAGCTCTAGTTCTCTGCTGACCAAATTAAAGTTCTGAATAATGTTCTAAGAATTTAGGTACTGAATAATGTCTTTTTTTTTGTTTAAAAAAAAACATTGAATCATTACAAGCTGATTGGCTGGAGCTGAGATGCTGTTCAAATTTTGTACTAAATTTTAAATGTTCATCCGTTTTGGTCATATTTTTCTAGACACTGGATTAAACATATTTTTGTTCACTGTCTGATTCATAACAGGACAAATTATAACTGCATATCCGTGACCCAAACAGCCCACAGTCTGCCACTTACCGCTTCCCAAAGTGTGTGTGCATGTGTGTGTGTGTGTGTGTGTGTGTGTGTGTGTCTCTCTCTCTCTGTCTCTCTCTCTGATGTTAAACCAGGCAACGATGGAACTTCTTTTAAAGACTATAATTATTTGTTGAAATATTCTGAAAGGGTTCTCGGGAAAAACGCATAAAGCAACTATATTGTGTTCTGCCTTTTCAAAACATCTCCTGGAATAGAGGCACGAAAACAATACATCTGAATTAAAACCTAAAAGCTGAGTTTATTAGGATTATTCTCAATTAAAAAAAAAAAAAGAACCTGAAGACAGACACCACTTTTTCCGCTTGCCGTCTAAAGGTCATCTTGTTCTCTCCCGCATCTCCAACTTGCCGAACTAGGCTTAAAGGTCATGAAGGTTAAAACGATTTGCTGATAGGAAAATGCTGTCAGTACCTTAAATCACATTAACGGCCATTTACAGGAGGTGTGTTAACACTTTTTCACATCGGCCACAAAGCTGAATCACGGCCAGCACCAGAAACTCCAGAGCGCTCTCTTCCTCCTCCCACAGTCCCATCTAAAGGTGATAACTCTGGCGCTTTCGCTGTGGCTTTGGCTCCAGCCCTCGTAGCCTGAGGGACATCAGGGACATTAACAGCCTGCTACTTACTGCAATTGTTGTTGTTTTCTTGCGGTCGCTTGGTGTTGCAAATTGCTTCATTAAGCGAGCCCCCTCTGTGCCTTATTGTTTAACTGCCCTGCAGTGTGTTATCTTTCCTGGGAAAGGCTGTACACGTTGGCTGGAGTGTACCCAGTGTTCGGAATTAGGTCAAGTGAAACAACAAATCAATGAGACGTTACAGAAATCGTTCACGTAGCTATTCATGAGTACGGCAGGCAGAGTATCGAGTGCCACGTTTACACGGTCGAAACGTTTAGCACTATATTAGCTACCAAATGTCCAAAAACTATTAGCTACAGGTATTGAGATGTGAATCACGGCTTTCACTCTTTTTTTTTTGGGCTGATTCGTTTCAAGCAGCTAGATTTCTTACAGATTTTTGACATTTAGTAAAAGTACAAAGTGATCTTTTCCTGCTCCACACTCCAGTCCAGTAGGTGGCGCTACTGGCACCAGCCATCCAGAAGTTCCAAAGAAGAAGAAGCTATATTCTCCCAAAACAAGAGGATTTTACGGAAGATGCAAAAGGTTTTACGATTTGCGCAGAAGTTTTAGTAAAGTTTAAAGGACTTCAGCCCTTCTAACATTTGCCAGTTTACCTCAACAATTTTAAAACAGCGGATCGATTCTGAATCGGACAGGAACAACCTTGATAAGTGGATGTTCCATAAATTAAAAAAATAAATAAATAAGTTATCAACTATTAATATTAATACTGCACAATCCACATATGTTATTCCCTTTATTAAATAAAATACCAGACTATTAAAAAAAAATCTCTGAAAACATGCTGTAAAATATTTAAGACGTTTGTACAATAAGTGAAGACTAAATTCAACACAAAAAAAAAGCAATAAAAAAAGTAATCAGAGCACTAAAAAAGACAGACATGTAATAAAAAGCCAGATTAATGTCTAGCCTTAATATCCCATGGAGAGTGATTGACAGGCTTTTATCCGAGACACCGGGCAGCCGGCTACAACACTCGCCATCCTGTGGCGGCACCATTTGTCCTCATAGCGCAACATTGTCGGGTGTGTGTTTTCAATTCTGTATGGTGTGTGTTAGTGTGTGTGAGTGCCAACATAAATCAGTATCAAGCTAGCTGCATGGAACGCTTGGAAACTTTCGAATGTTTGAAATGTTCTCCTAATGGCAAAATGAAACGGTCGATTGTTTTAGCATTGATATTTTGAATTCGATTCGATTGAAAAGCATGTTTGATTTGTAACAAGAAGTGAGATTTTCTACAAGTTTTGAAGTATTTAAAATCTACCAAAGCACCTAGTAAACATTTAAATATTGTACAATTTGTGTTGTTGATGTGTAAATGACAGATCTCAAACAAAAAGCGATTTACATTTTTTTCATGCCAATCTTCTGCTATACACTCCAGTCCAGCAGATGGCGGTAATGCACCAAACGCCCATAAAATCAAAAGGAAAAAGTGACACTGCCTTCCACATGATGTGCAAGAAACCTAGCATCGAGCCACCAGTGCCTGAAACACAATATGTGAAAACTAAATTCACTGACCAACAACAACAACAACGCCAAATTAAAGCATTTAACATTTGCAAGTTTACCTCAACTTAAAAAAAATTGGAAATTCATTATTAATTGGAAACCTATTCATTGATCAGGTCAATCAAATCAGATGGATAAAAGATGGATTAAATTGCAAAACTGATGTAATCAACCTCTGTAATTGAGTATGTTTAAAATATATATATTATAAGAAAATAAAAATATATACAGAATTATAAAATCGCTAAAAAAAAAGAAAAACGGTTCTTATATTCTGCCGATTCCCATCTCAAAACAGTGCTGTACAATGAACTAGTAATCATTAATACTATTATTAATAACTTCATAACAAACAATTCTTATAAAAATTGATAATTTTATATTTATGACATTTAAAAAAATTATCTGATACATTTAAGACAAAGTTTTTAATCTATTTAAAAATAATAAAAAATAAACTTTTCTTCATGGGGTGGGCATAAAGAAAAAATTTTTTTTTTTTAGTTATTTCTTGCAATAAAAATTCAACATGATTGATCGTTATTATTGGATTGTACACTTTGCTGGAATTTATTTTATTGTGCGAATGATCCGGATTAAATACACGCTGGCTTTACATTAATTGTGGCTAAATTATTTAATTAAACTTTCTGAGAGGTGAATAATGTGTACTTTTTTTATTCCAGCTTTAGAACAAAAGCAAGTAGACACTGATGTCTAAGAAGTTGATATTATGGGATGTCCAGTTTTTAAGTCGTTGGTGAGTGAGCAGGAGAAGGAGAGAAAAAAATAATAAAAAGCGCAGCTCAGATGGACCAGACAGACTTTGGTGGAGCCGGATGAGGGGGAGGATAGTGTGTGTGTGTGTGTGTGTGTGTGTGTGTGTGTGTGTGTGTGTGTGTGGTACTGTCTGTCTGTCTGCATCCATCAGCTGTCTTACTACTAAAAGAGAGTTGGAGCAAAAGAGCGAGAACGAGCAAGAGAGAGAGAGAGAGAGAGGGGGGGGGGGAGCCATGATTAAAATAAGAGCGAGGGAACTCGTGCGTCATTTCATTACCAGACACAGGAAGACAGACACAGGGCCTCAACCAGCAGAACACAGTGACCGAGACGTATAGGAATGCATTTTGAAAAAAAAAAAGGGAAGACAAGGTGAAAAAAGAGGAGAATGTGTGCAATGGAGAGATAAAGATGAGAAAGAAAATGAGAGGAGGAATAGGAGGACTAATGAAAGAGAGAGGGATAGAGAGAGAAAGGAAGAAAAGGTGACAGATACACAGAAAGACAGGAGGAAAGTGAAGGACAAACAGAGGTTCAGGGAGAGAGAATGACGGAGTGAAAGAAGGATAAGAGAGAGAAAGAGTGAGAGAGAGAGAGAAGCTTGTAAAAAGGTCAACATGCTCCATCCTGTACGCAGCACCACCCTGCTGTAAAACTCCATAAGATTCAGCAGCTCCTCTGCTGAATAAAGTGTGTGCGTGTGTGTGTGTGTGAGATTAGAGAAAGAGAGAGAGCACGAGCATGCGGGCGTGAGAGAGCGAGAGAGAGCGAAAGAGAGAGAGAGAGAGAGAATAATGAAGTTAGATGACAGGCGCCTGCAGCGCGGACACAGGAAGGGGAGGAGCTAGGTCTGGAGGCTCGTCTCCTGCTGGCCAATCAGAGCGAGCCTGGCTCGGCTCGCCTCCACTCCAGCCTACTCATACCTCCGCACGAAAACCACCCTGGCACAGAGACAAAGAAAGAGAGAGTGAGAGAGAGAGACGGAAAACAAGACATGATATGCAGAGATGGAGAAATGCAGGCCGCTGAGAGAGATGGAAGGAAACGTGGGAAAAAGTCATTCTAATGACTTTAATAATCTGATGAGAAATAAATGTTTTTTACAAGAGGAAGAAAATGGAATAGATCATGTGGAAAATATGTTATGAAATAGAGGAAAAAAATTAAAGAAAGAAAGAAAGAAAGAAGAGACAGATCATGTAAAAAAATTAAGAATAAAAAATAGGTGAAAAAGAAATGACAGAATGAAATAAGTAATGATATGCAACAAGAAAGGATAGATAGATACAGTAGAGCACAAAACTACATGTGGAAATAAACGATATGTGTACTAATAAACGGTTTTATATCTTAGCTTTAATGCATTTAGCAATCCGAGCAACTACACTGGAGAAAGAGAAGGAGCAAGAACAGAAGAGAAACGGAGCAACAAGGTGCAGTGGGAGAGGCAGACGGAAAGAATGAGATACTGTATGAGGAAGAAGTGAAAAAAAGCGAACAGAGAACAAGAGAAGCGAAAACAAATAAAGATCAAGTTATTAACAAGAAGTAGTGAGGGACGATTAAAAAAAATAAATTACAAGA
Source organism: Clarias batrachus (assembly GCA_003987875.1). NCBI lineage: Eukaryota > Metazoa > Chordata > Actinopteri > Siluriformes > Clariidae > Clarias > Clarias batrachus. The sequence goes on from QMIH01000243.1 coordinate 75,046, forward strand.
GTGCAAAAGAAAAAAAAAGGACAGAAAAACAGGGTGAGGGCGAAACGAAGACTTAAGTGAAACCACAGACAGATGGAGAACGAGAGCGAGCGAGAGAGAGCGAGCGAGAGAGAGAGAGAGAGAGAGAAGGGGAGGGGGGGTAGGGGTGCCGTCTTGGTCTCGTCCGCAGGATGAACTCTGTCTGGCTTTAAAGTTGGGAAGCGTCTACACAACACCTGCAGCGGCGAGGACACACACGGCGGGGAGACTCTCCTCCGCTAGCACCGCTCCATGTCTTACATCTCGCAGCAACACAAAAACAACCACAGCTCGATCGCTCCGACAGGAAAAACGCTACCTTCACCGCGTCTGTATCCTGCAGAATCGATAAGAAGCACACTGATATACATCGTGAGAGGGGAAAAGGCGCACACAGCAGGGTCAGAGACAGTCAACTGGTCTGTGTGTGTGTGTGTGTGTGTATGTGTGTGTGTGTGTGTGTGTGTGTGTGTGTGTGTACCAGCTTTCCAGCAGACCACACACTGTGTTAGTACTGACTACTGAACCGTGGCTCTGCTCGTCCTTTAAGCAGCGTTCAACGCTGGCCACTTTGAGCGAGGATTCATTCAAACCCTTTCCCAGCGTGCGTGCGAAACGAGGTGTTTTTTTCCGTTTGATTCATGGCACAAAAATGCTGCGGTTCCTGACAACTCTCTAACGGGTTTCGCTTTCATGTGAAATGGCCAATGAAATTACCAACTTATTTAAAACTGATGACTAAGTAGCCATTAAAGAAAACCTTTTGTGACTCATCTTACAGTAAAAAGCTTTGCTTTTCGTTAAAGGGAGGAAATGCGCTCGTTTCTACATTTATGCCTTAGAAAAGATGCGCTAATGATGCAAAGTAAATAACGTTGGTTTTTTTTTTTTGGTTTCGTTTATTTTTAAATAAACTGAGCCAGACTGATTGCGAACTGACAGAATGGCTTCAGTACCTCACATGACCAAGCTGTACAACCCCGGCAAGCTGAAAAGCATCTCATGATAATTTCCCGCTAGACACGATTGCTTTGGACCATGCAACGCGAAGAATTCCCCTCTGCCTGGTCCCCATTGGGCAGATTTCACATTAGGAATATTGTTCTGTACCCGAGTACAAGTGCGCCTCCACACACTCCAATACAGCAGGTGGCAGTACGTGGCTGGTTGGTTTGTAATCCGACAATAAACATAAAGGGTGGCCATAAAGGGGGATAGCTCAGGCGTTAAGTTGCTGATCAGGAGGTCCCCGGTTCGAGGCCTACTCCGCCAGGTCGCTGCTACTGTTGGACGCTTCAGCAAGGTCCTTCACCGCAAGTGCTCAGATAGAACCTGGCATCGAGCTGGCAAATCCAACCCCCTGTGAGTAACTGCCTCAGAAACGACTGATCTATCTCCAGAGTGTAGAGTATCTGTTGCGCGATGTTCCAGATGGCACGTTAATTGCGCATCCACACACTCTGGCTGGTTTTTGTAATCCCCCAATAAACATAAAGGGTGGGCAGGAATCCCCTCATCCTAATAAACACAAAGTAGAAGACGAGCACATAGAAGTCCTTGTTTTTGTTGTAGGTAACTTTCATATTTGATTCAAACAGTGCCCGAGATCAACTGGACCCATGTATGGTACGATGATCTACACCCAGGGACGGTCCGGAGCGCCAACTTTACACATATGTACCAGACTTTGGGGTCAAGTTTGCTTGCCCGAGTCCCTGGAGTGAAAGCACCGCTCTTTACTCTTCACGTGCGGTGAGCTGAAAAGCGACTCAGATTGCACACCTTGGCTTGGGGGAGGCATCGATGCCAAACTTGTAGTTCTGCGCAGACAGCTTCTCAGAATGCAGACCTTAACTTACAGTACGTGAGGTATAGATGCCAATTCTTTGGGTCATCCTTTACAGAAGTGCTGATATGAAAGACATCTCAGAATGCAGCCCTCAGTCCTTGGCTTAGAGAAGGCATCAACACCAGTCCTCCGGTTCTGCATATACACTACTCGTTCCACGAGCGGTGAGTTGAAAAGTATCTCAGAATGAAGACTTCGACCTAGGGAAGGATCAATCTTTGATTCTTCCTGAGTGAGCGGAAAAGCATCTGAGATTGTAACCTAGGTTTCCCGCCCCGTGATATAGCGGCCACAAGTTGTCCGGTCAGCTAAAGATTGGATTGATCCATCAGCAGAATGTGGAGTCAAGAGCAAGAATCCATGAATCCAACCCGATCTTTAAGGGGTTCAAGGTGGAAGAGGTGGTGTAATGGTGCGGGGAATGTTTTCTCGACACACACTGAGCAAGTGTTACCCGGACCAGTGAAACTGCTGAGCGCCTGGCCACAATCAACTCCTCTTGACCTGGAGGACTACCTCCAGCATGGGACAAAGACCTGAGCCGTACTGGAATCTCTTGTAAAGACACAGTTTAGTGAAATGTAGCGATGTTCAAAACCTACCGGGGAAAGTTTTCCTTTAGAAACAGAGGAGGTATAAAAGTCAAAAAGGAAACGACAGATACTTTAAAAAGAAACTCAATTATAGTAACATAAAGTATAACTTTATTACAAACCTCTGGACATGTGTAAAGATTTGGCATTTGTTTTGTTGCCATGCAGCGTCCCAAGTTGTGACCTCATCCCCCAAACTCAACCTTCGTTCTTTTCCTTTTTAGCGCCATACCAACATCAAGCCTCCACTTACACAATCCCACAAATAGCTGCTCTTTCCATGTGGAAGCCATTAAGCCCTTTTCATAAAGTCACCTACTACGGGGTACGTCTGGAGGCTCACCATTATAAAACACTTTTAGGGATTTTAGAAAAGAACACACTCCCAAACTATTACCAGAACCCCATCAGTGAGCAGGGGTGAGCAGTGGAAGCTCTGCAGGACGCCGTCACGTGTTGGGGCTAATTAGTAGCGCGAAGACGCGAGGAAAAGACTCGGGAGGTCCTCCAGGTGGAACGTTTGGACATAATGTGCTGAAAAAAAAAAAAAAAAAAAAAAAAAGGTCTAACGAGCACATTGTAAATGCATGAGTGTGGTTTAGTAACAGGAGCCGCAGGTGTTTACACTAAAACGTACACGACACATATAGGAAGAGTTAGTTAACGCGTGATGAATATACGTAATAGGATCTTTATCCTGGATCATGTTCCACGAAACCGCAAACATAAACACCTCCGCTGCAGGCTGCGGTTCTTTAAGCGAGATCGGTAAAGCATAGCCAGGAGATCTTTTTAACTTTTTATAAATTTATTTTATTTTATTTCCAACAGGAGTGGAAATCAAAACCCTCTATTATTTCGAAGACGTATTATTGAGTTGTTAATGTTTATTAGCCTGGACACTTGAGTCACACTGTGACTGCGTTGGCTCTAATGCGCTTATAATAATAACAGACCTATGAAAAATAATCCGTATGAACTATATATGTCTGGAATTCATTTGACAATTTTAGGGGTTGCCCAGGGTCTCCTGAGGACTAATGTAACACAATCGATAACAATCAGAAGAGCAATCTGCTCCTGGAGGGTACAGCAGGACGCGTTCATGCAAATGTCAAACGATATCGTGAAAAAAAAAAAAAAGAAGAAGCTTTTGAGCGGCAAGACGTTTGTCGATCGCGAGTTCGGTCGCCACAGGCATTCGTGGATGGTATTTGAAACGAGTTCTCAGTGGGAGCAGGACTGCATTACTTTGTTTCCCTTGTCCACCAGAAAAAAAACAAACAACAATCGGAACTGTGATGAAGGACGATGATTAACCTGGGCGCGCCTGATACGATATTGTCGCGATACCTAGGTGCCGATTCAAGTGTTATGATTTTAGAAATATCCTGATTTCATTATTTTTCCAGATTTTGAATGAAATTTGAATTTTAAAAAACTTCTATGACACAAGACACTGTTTGGCCGGACAATGTGCGAATATTTTAACCCACACCACCTGCAGGTTAATAGCGGAACTGCAACACTTCAAATCCATAAATAAAACAAAATACATAAATAAATTGCCTCGCAAAAGAACTGCAACACATAACCGAATCAATTCATATGGGGGGGGGGAAAAAGTGCTATCAGCTCTCTTCTGCATGCGCACACTCACAGATTGTTGGCTTCACGATTCTTGGAAAGGAGGAAAAACAAAGGAAATTCACCTTGAAGACACTGCTATACAAGGGTATCCTCAACTTTACTCACTATAAACTAAATTCGGCTTGGAGAAAAACGCATGATATTTGTTGGGAAGGATCATTTAGCCCACACTTCCGTAATCCATAAAAAATATATATATATATTTAAAGCCTTGGATGACATATTAAAAGGAAAAAAAAAAGAAAAAAGTACCTTAGACTAGAAGACAGAGTCTCTGTAATTCAATCCTGGACGACTTCTGCGCGATTTCCTTTCCTCTGAAACCTTCTTTAAGGGACGCCCCGACTTTGGTCAAAATTTCATTCAATTTCAGCAGCTCTGACAATCATTCTGACGTTAAGACACTCGGTTTAAATCATTTTGGTATTTTTATAATTAAAATGTGCCGATAAGGATTTCTACGAGGATGTGTTTGTGCAGCAAATTTTGGAAGGAGTCTCCAGTGCCACAACTTTAAAGTCTTCAGGATGGACAAGTTTCCTTTTTAACCGAGCTGAATTTCGTTTTCGGTCTAATTATCATCGAGTGAAATGACTAGTGAGGGATTGACTGTGACAGTGTTTAAAGCCTCTGTGATGTAATAAGTGAAGCCTCTGTGATGTAATAAGAAAATTGCTCGTTAAACTACCAGCTGAATAAACAGACCAAACGTTTCGTTCTTTCAAAATGTTCTTTCAAAAAAAAAAACAAATAAAAAAATCGCTGAGACAGCACTATAACATAATCTACATAGAACATCTGGCTCGTCACACCGCTGCTGCATCATCGGTTATTTTCTGTACACAGGACTACATACATGCCTTTGGTTTGTGTGTGTTTGTTTTAAACGGCTCACATCCGTAACGAAAATCTGATCGAGGCATCGAAATCACACAGTGTACCCCATACACAGCCCGAATGGCATCTCAGAGATTTTAACAAGAATTCGGTTCATTTCAAAACGCTTTTGTCCTGAATTCAAAGTATAAACCCCTCACATATTATGGATAGGGATTCGAAAGGAAGTCATTCATGCAAGTGTGAAACTTTGTGTGGCAGCTATAAAAGATGCATGACTCATAGATGTGTTTCTTCCGCAACTGAAAGCTGTTCATTTCAAAAGAAAAAAGAAAAAATGATGATGTTTCCATGTTTTCATTCTCCTGCTTTCTGTGAAGGCAGCAGAAACAAACACACAACAACAACAACAAAATAATAATAATAAACTCAAAAATGCATTACAACTTATTTGCAGTATTTTGGTTTATTATTGTTGTTGTTGTTATAATTATTATAAAACTGGAAATGATTGAGCCGTGATCACATTCTGTTGTTCTATTGGTATCGAGATCTTAAATGGAAACAGAAGAAAAGAAACAAAAAAAAAGACATAAAAATAAAGATGTCTTTATTGCGAGATCTCGGAAAAGTTTTAGTGACTCATTTATTCCAAAGGCTTTTAATTAGGATTAGAATTATTATGTCCCGTCTTTATCCTATTGTAGGTTTTCCACCAATCACGGACGAGGGAGCGTTCTTGTAACCAATCATAACCTCAAACAGGCCTGCTAACACAAGCTGGCGTGCAGATTTGCAAACATTCTTTTTTTTTTTTTTTCAATAATAATAATCATTAGTGTCTACAAATCACTTAATTATACATAAACATGTTTTATACTGACGCGCAGATTTAATCACTTAAAAGCGTTGTGCTTAAATGGGCTAAAAATCTCAAGGACTGTAGCCCCGCCTTCATGCTCTAGTTTTCTAACCAATCATAGTCGAGACTGAATTCTTGCAACCAATCATAATGCAGAAGGCGGGACTTCTTCAACAGTCTTGGACTCTTGTTCCTCATTTCAATTATTTTGTCATTTACTTGAAGTGTATTTCTCCAGCAATGACTGCTTTTCTTTTACACCGTCCCGGATATACGCTCATCCATCTCAAAATATTCCCATGTATTTTTTTTTCCCTCCTGTTTTTGCCTCTTTCATATTTTCTTCCTCTCATGTCCCTTAAGGGGCTCGCTGTATTTTTCCTGTGGTCTAGTTCAGGCTAAACTTCACAGTAGAAGACCAAAATGCTATCCTGCAACCACACAAAATTGCTCTTCGTATTCTTAAGGATAAAATCATTATTTTAAAAATATTTTTTTGCGCTTGTACTTCATGCTGTTATTTCATTACAGAAAGGCAGGAAACATGACTCCCAATTCAACTCCAGCTTCCGAGCCTAATGGTTTAAGCAACTCGGTGAAGCATTCGAATTAAATCTTATTTTCCTTTTGTTCACGCAGCCTCGCTGAGGTTTACAGACTGAACCACGTTATCGAACATGTGGTGAAGGTTTGCAGAAAGCACTGCAGAGGCGCAGTGCAACGGTCAGAGGAGGAACACACTGATTAGACGTAACTGCTTTCTGTGTAAAGGAAAAGATCAGATACACACGTGTGTATATATGTACAAATAAAAGGCGCATATTTGAATGAGTATGTATACGCAGGTTAGAAATCGTAGGCAACGCCAGAACTGCTACATCCTGTCCTGATTACGTCTGCATCTTCAATGCCTTTCAAATCTCGAGAAATGACTGCAAGTTTGCAATTTGTGTGTTACTGAATCTGAAGAACTGTACCTTTGCCTGTGTGTGTGTGTATCCACAAGGCAAATTGGAACCCCAGGCACAGCCAAAGACTTTGCGACGATGCAAACAAGCAAAGTTACATCATAGGGATCGGAGGTCACCGAGCACTGATTCGACAAACAAACACTCGGTGTGCCAATGGAGCAAAACTCTTCCTTCTCTAGTCAGAGCTTCAGGCAGCTATTCTAGCGTTTCTCCCAGCTTCATTGTCTTTACTGCGCTTTTATAAAATAGAAAAAATAAAAAGAGGCAGAATTTGTCGTAAACAAGTAATAAATCACCTGATGACATATATATAAAAAAATGTTTTAACTGTTCTTAGGGGCATTTCTACGATACAGAGTGTGTAGATGATGATACGCCCACAAACTGCCAACAGCATCAAACGAAAACCTGTTAGATTATATTTTGTGCAAAAATGGACTTCTTAATAATAATTTCCAAAAATGAACCTACACGTTCAGACGGATCTCGTGTGTGCAAACAAAAACATTTCCTGCTTTTAATCTACTCTATGTTTGCATAGGGTTTTGACAAGCTGATTAAATTTTCCCCTAATGTGACCTCATATATGAAGAGTCCCTCCCACAGCTTGACGCTCAGCTCTGCTGTTCGATGCAGTGGCTCATAAACACTGAAACTGTGCATTTGGAGAAGGAGTGAAATAAAGAGGTATGAAAATCAAGATTGTGTGAAGGGAACAGCATCGTGCAAAAGTCTTGAGCCACCCTCATGGGATGTCTTCAGAATTTGCTTCCAAAGACCCAGGCATCCTGAAGAACTTTTTTCGTCTCTCATTTTCACTCCCTGTACCTGAGCAGTTTCAGAGGAATGTTTTTGTTTGTTAAGTCACACAGTAACCTATGATTCATTCAAGCATTAAAAAGGATCTAAATTAAGGCATGAACCAGAGAGAATACTGCTGATGCTGAATGCAGAGTGGTTGGACCAGACGAGAGAGGAAACACGGTTGCTGCTGAGGTTGTTACATAAACGACCAATTTTTAAAATTGTATCTTTAGGCACTTTGCAGCCTGTTGCACTAGAAGAAATGACAGGCTGCTCAATATTTTTGAATTTATCAATTCAATTCAGTTTTATTTTGTAATGCTTTTAACAATGGCCAGGGTCGCAAAGCAGCTTTACAGAATCAAAAGAAAATATGTCAGCTGGAGTAATAACACACATACACACATTGGGGAATCTTAGGATTATTCAAAACTTTTATGTTAATTATATGTAAAATACTTTTTAACGAGTGTAACTACACAATAAACATCTCAATAGAAAACACAGGAACGAAAACGGGGTGTCGAATTTTTTTAAAGCTGTCTTAAACCTTGTGAACTGGGACTGTAATTAATTAATCAGCATTTATATTTAAAAAATAAGAAACTGAATTTTAATTGTGATTCCCCTGCCAGCATTTGAAACTTTGCATTTTCTTTACTTTTTTAAAGGCCAAGTTTGTTATCATGGCAATATCAAATAAGTAAATTTGACTCAAACAGCTTGGAAAATATTTATTGTTTTTTATTTTTTAAGTAAATTATAAAAAGTATTTCCTTTGCTTTTTCATTAAACAAAAGCATAAATAATATATATAAAAAATAATATTTTAAAAATCTAATCATAAGGTGTTTATCTATTACGTAGTTCTGTGGTTTATTCCTAAACATCTCTGCAATATTTATGTGGGTTTTTAAAGGGTAGTAAAAAATGTATTTACTGTGGGGGTTTTTTGTTTAGTTTTTTTCATTAGACAAAAAGCATAAAAAATGATGAACTTAAATTTTACAAATCTACTCATAAGGTATATATAGTTGTTGTTTATTCCTAAACATCTCTGCAATGTTTGGGTGTTTTTTTTTAGCATAATAAAAAGTATATCCTGTGCATTTTCATTAGACAAACATTATTTAATATA
>QMIH01000243.1:85557-160748 GCA_003987875.1 Clarias batrachus
TAATCTGTCCATGTTGCATATGAATTTAATTACATTTTATTTATGTAGTATTTTAAACAATGGCCTTTTATGCAACGCACCTTAGAAGAAAATTTTGGAAATTATTAAGAAATGTGTGTAAAATTATCAAATTGTCGCTAATGAGCAAGCCGAGGTGACGGTGACAAGGAATAGATAGATAGGTGCTTTATTGATCCCGGAGGAAATTCCAGATATTCAGCAGCAGTAGAGATAGTAACACAAAGACAAGAGTTAGAAGTGATTGCGCACTGTATATCTTAGATATAGTCAGTATACAAAGCATAATGTGAGAAGAGACCAAAAGTTACTAGTGCAATGCTAAGAACAAAAAACTACAAGATATATAAGAAGCATATAAAATAATAAAATATAAATCACAAGTTACAAAAAAACTTATAAGTAAAACTAAGTTCATGTTTAAAGTAAGTGATGTGCAATTTTATAATAATAAATATGTGAGAGTAACTGAGAAGACCATGGAGCATAGGGGAGTTTATCTGGCAATAAATTGTCAAAATGTTTTAAAACAGAAAGAAAAAAAAAAGTTTTTGCAGGTTTTGCAAGTATATTAATGTGCTAGCATGAGTTTGTATGACATACTAATGAACTGAAATAAATTAAGTTACAGGTTGCCTTGATTTTATCTGTACATTCTTATGAAGGTGCTGTAAATAGGATTAGACTTTACTGTCACCGTAGTTATACAACGAAACTTCATAGTTGGTCACATGTATGAGTTGCTGAGTGTGAAAGTTTTATATATTTAAAAAGAAGTCAGATAAACCTATACCTTATTTTATTGCATATAATTCTGGTGAGATGGTTAATTATCAATGTTTTAATGATTGTAATGACACCATTATGTAATCTGTATAGGTGTAAGCATGTGAATGATAACATGGCATCATGTTCGGCTGATAATGTTGCAACCTACGTATGATTTTACACACTCATTTACTGCACATTTACACGAACTATTTCCGCTTTAAAACATGTGCGTATTGTAAAATTGTAAAACGCATTCACATAGTTTTTGAGTACCCCCCCCCGCACTATTGCTCACACAAGAGGATTATGGCCACTGTAAACTATTTATTTGAGTTCTGACTTTTTTCCACTTAAGAATTCTGACTTTATTCCCAGATAAAACTTTCTGAGAAAAATTTGAGAATTCTGAGGTAAAAGTCAGAATTCAAGGGGAAAATATCAGACTTTAAAACTTTGAGAGAGTTTTATGTGAGAATTCTGACATTAAAATAATAATTCTGAGATTAAAGTCAGAAGTATGATATTAAATTCAGAATCCTGTAATTGTGGACATGATAGTGAAGTGACTCTGTTTGAAGTTTTTTTTTTTTTTTTCGTCTCATGACCATCTCTGGAATAACATCCCGTGTGCGGGGTGGGTCTCGCTGATCTTTGACCAGACTTGTGAACACTCAAGATACAAATCTTTCCTTCGCAAACACATGTGACTGATTAGTGTTTCCAGGCAATATTGCCGTTATTGGAGATTCCTCTGAGATTCTTCTCTGTACCTCAACCCTAAACATGTGAGTTGAGACTAGTGAGTTGCTCGTCCTGTGTATATTAAATATTTATATGTGTGTGTGATGGAAGAGATGACACATGACAGGGAGTGGTGCATTCCAGTGTGTGTGAATTATCGCCTGCCTGAAGAAAAAAAGTCAGAGCATACATTACGAGTAAACACGGGATTAATCTACTTAACAATCACTTGTGTAACAATTTGCTATTTTGTGCCGTAATGCACATGTGCTTGTTTGTGTGTGTGTTTTTTCCCCTGGCAGTCATATAAATTTAAAACATTTATTCGATGCTCTTATTCAAAGCAACTTACATAAATAATCTTGATCAAAAACATGTCCTCATGCGAAGAAATTTAAGGATGATTCCATTATGGCATTCCGTCTTAAATAAATGTGACTATTTCTTTATCTAGTAGTAAACAGGGATCTTCTAGGGGGAAATCTAATTGGTTGGGAAAAGGAAAAAAAGACAAAATGCAATTCTTTCTTTTCCCTTTTTTTTCTCATATTTTTTTTCTTTCCTTCTTTTTTATTTATTTAATTTTTTTGTTGTTTGTTTTTTTGTTTATGGACACCGAATAGGTACGATCAGGTGCATAAATACTGGAACGTTATAAATAAATATATTTCTAAAAATAAAATGTCTGTGTATAAAATGTGTGTGGCTGCGATTGCTGAATGGTAACCTTGAAATTAAGCTTTTCTCACATCCTGACGTTTTTATTTCAAATTTAGAACTTGTCTTTGTTCCGATATTTATGGACCTGATTGTGTCTGAACGTGAAAAAATCATAACAAATTGAATTCTGCATAATAAGACTGTTTCAAACACTTTATTTTCAGGATATGTTCGCACATCTCAGACAACAGTCTTTCATTTTTCACATGATTTCTTTGCTGACTCGCTGCATTTTGAGCTTAAGCAAGTCACAGGGGTGACGCTAGAGAGTAGAATTACTGAAGCAAATGGTATCGTATCACTATCATCCTTGCTAATGATATGAGTGCATTATGGACGTTTGAAAAATTAATTTGAGAAAAATTTAGTCCTTGAGACCTTGACATTCGATCAATAATTTCTACTCATAGATTTGTATATGTATGAAATAATAGCTAGTAATGCAGCAAAAGGTTTAATGTTATACATTATTTACTTTAAACATGCAGACAGGTTGTTGTAAGATAACAACAATATTTCTTCTATCCTTACTTATATATTTACAAGTGTGTATGTGTGTGTGTGTGTGTACTAAAATCTAGGCCACTTTATAAGCCTACAGGAAAAGAGGTGGATGAAGGTTATCGTCCTTCCACTCAAGCTGGAGACACTGACACTTGCATTGCGTGCACATGTACACACTCACTCGCACACACGCATGACCCATTATCACACCGCTGTCTCGTGCTGTATTCAAACAAATCACCTGCTCCTCTATCAGCTATCCATCTTCCTTGGTGCTGTAAATCACGGTCGCGGCTGAGTGTTCGTGTTTCCTAGGTGTTTAACACGTCAGCGGAGGACGCACCATTCGCTGGCTGTCTCTCGATCTTCAGAGTCTCCATCCTTCCGTTCAACTGGAAAAAACATTATCGTGTGTGTGTGTGTGTGTGTGTGTGTTGGAGTAAAGGGTCGTGGGTTGTAGAGCTCAGTGGGTGAAACGAAGGGCCCGTTGTACTGTAAATGCCATTGTCTATCTTTATCACTGAATGTGTTTGTTGAGTGGAAAGCACTGGAGAAAAATTAGCACAGGCACCATGCCGTGATTTTCCATCACCGGCACAGATAAAGAACGAGAAATAAATAAACCGTGAGGTACAGAAAGTGTTCTTGAAACAGTTAGCAGTGCACTTGCCTTAGCGCTTCGCACCACCTGCACCTGATTGTCCTTTGAAATAAACCAGGCTTGGCCGATTCAAACGTATTAGGAAGGAATAAAACACTGAGGATTGCAACACAACCGCGCATCCTTCAGACATCCGAATTGTCCGAATTTGCTTCCTATTTATTTTCCTCCTTGAAATTCCTCCTTGTCACTGAAACCTCTGCTCATTAGGGATTTAAATCTGTTCCAAGGGCCATAAAAATGAAACTGAAGAAAAAAAATGAATTGAAAACTGAAAAAAATGAATTGAATATCAGCTCCACTTCAGTGAGTCAGCCCTGACAAAGACTTTGGCAAAAGAGCATGTTCACACAGCCTGTGTAAATAACAAAAATCTCTGGGTGTGCTTTTTTTTTTTTTTAATGAGCAAAAAAATAATTGTGCTAAAAACAACAGGCAGGGCTACAGTAACTCAAACAACTACTGTTTACAATCAGGCTGAGCAGAAAAGCATCTACTGTAAAAATGAACAAAACCTACAGGTCAAAGCTACAGGTGTGTCCAAATCAGGTTCACCACCTATTAGCCAAGAACAGGAATTTTATAGACTATAGTGAGTAAAACTAGATTGTCTTATCTTAAAAATTATTAAAAAGTAAATATTTTTACCCATCATAATAACAAAAATGTTTGAATCTCAAGAGTTCAAGTCAAGTTCCATCTCGGGTCTATACACATGACCCTGTACAGGATAAGCAGTATACAGAATGAGTGAGATTAGAACAAATGAGCAGGTGTTCTTAATAAAGTGGCCATCGGCAAGTCAATTTCCATAGTTGGAACATGTAATTCAAGGTACGCTTATTATTTGTCAAACATCCTAAATATATCAAACACACTATCCTTATTATGAATCCGGAAATCCAGTTTCCTTCCCCTAGTAAATTTCGGGTTTATTGCCTTCATTTGCATACTCAAATATGACTGGCTCTTGTATTTTGTGATGCATTAACGCTTTAAGGTTTGTATCTCCTATTTCAAGAATGCAGCAGATGTATATGATAACCTTTAGGTTCTTAACATTCTTTAAGAAAAAGCATTGGTTTAAAATTAATATCTCTGCTTGTCCACCATTGCTGTTTGGTACAAATTCTTTCCACTTACCCTCGCATTTCCTGGTAGTCTTTCTCCAACACACTTTCCTGTTGGATTAAATGGTTCTTGTGCCAAAACGTCATGCTGAATCAGCAGTTTGTGAAAGTTCTTCAGTTTTAAACATGCATTCTCGCAAAGTGCTGTACTGTCACTGAAAATCAATTCGAGTTTAAGTGGTGTCGATAAACCTGGCATCATCCCAAGTCTTGTAATTGTTTCAGACATTGTTTTATCGCTCATTTCTTCTCTTCATGGCTTCTCGCTTGCTAGGAAGGTAACTGAATAGGAATTCATTATGCATAATGAATATATGTCGTTCTAAACTGATACAAAATCATGTAGGAATAAGAAAGTGTCAAATTGTGGTTTCAATCAGGATTTGGAAAATGCTACTGAGAGCATTAAATAAAATTTGTGAGGAAAAAAACTATACAAGATTTCTATTTGAGAGTGATATACAGTAGTTGAGGTTGAGGAACTGTCAGACCCAGAATTTACTCATCATGCATACATTGCTGCAATTTCTACATTTTCTTAAATGTTTTACATTGCATGGTGGTAGCGTTCATACTTATTTGAAACTAAAAGAAAGTAAAAAAAAACAAAAAAAAACACACGCCCCCTCCTGGTTTAAATATCCAAATATTTGGGGCACCAAACTGATGTTCCAGATTGTGGTCTTGCACCAACTGCTTAAAGAATTGATTGGCCGCCATATTCTCTGTCTCCATAAGGACTGTGTTTGTGTGAGATTTTGCCTTGGGAATGTTAAAAAAAAAAAAAAAACATTGATCTGAGGGTACAAAGAAGTTTACAGCTTAGGACACCAGTTTGGGAACACCACTCCAAGTGGCAACTCTACGGTGAAGATAAATAAAGAACCTCCAGAACTCTACAGACTCAAGTTAGAACCGACAACCCTGGAGTTACAAGGTAGCACCATTTTGCATCCTATTTATTTAATCAAGATGTAATAGGCCGTTATTTTGTGTGATTCTAGATTCTGCTATGTCCTGTGGTTATGCCTTGGCATCATTCCCACCCACCCATTGGTTGTATATTTCATCAACTATCCGTAACAAAACAGGATCTGTAAACCCAAGCTCCACTGTTGGTAAAATTGGTCAGAAGTTCTGCCTTGAACAGAAAGTGTAGACAAATCAACCACAACAGGCTCGACCAATTCCCATGGCTAAAACAACGCCCAGATGGTTTACATTGGTGCGGTTTGTCTCGGTAAAGCTTCTGCACCGCTCTTTTTGTTCCGACAATCAGGAAGTGTCAATTCAGCCGATTTTCATTAACAAATAGAGATCCTTTTAAATACCCATCTCTTTCTTTGACGTAACATGCTTATCCTTCGCTATTCATCGCATCGCACCGCATGCTTCCAATTTGGTGCATTTTATCAAAGTAAAATCAATGAGGGTGAGTGAGAGTGAATGGAAAACTGAAGGCTGGAATAGTGCGACCTTCTTGCTATTCAACAACCACGCTTTGAGTTCTGCTGCTACAGAAGCTTGACAATGCTGGGCTTTGTGGTAAGCAAGGCCAACTTGCGTTAACATTTGACGTATTAGCGGTACTGATGTCTCGGGACCACGTCAGGGAAGTAGGTATACTTTGTTGGTAATCCAGCTTGATGAGCTGTTGCCTTCTGGTTGGAGTATGCCCACTTCACACAAGTTAGTGGACACTCCAGTCAGGTCCAAGAGTCAGGTATTGGATTTAAATAAAAGTTCAAAAGACAAAATAAGCTGTCAGGGGTGGATATGGTGTTTTCTTGCATATACACTGCATTTAATACATTTAATTATTTGTCTTATATATATATATATATATATATATATATATATATATATATATATATTACAGGGAACAACACTTACATACTATGTACAGATGACATTAGACAAAACTTTCAAAACAGAATTCTTTTTTGTTTTTTTGGTCTGGCTTTCACCAGTGGAAGAGTGAATATACTCTATGAATATGAAGTGACTTTTACATCAAGTGGTTTAAAATCAGACAGAGACTGATGTGGATGATGCTAATAAAGTGAGACCTTGCAGTATTTTCTTTCATACACAGCAAATTTTGGCATCTCTGTGAGTTGATTTCAACTATGTCTGAGCGAATACCGTACATGCGCGACCTTCGAGTACACTCTAGAGCATGGTTACTTAAAGCTCTTTTCTTGGAGTTGATTTTCAGAAGATAAAACTCAAATGCCAGTGGAGTTACAATTCTGTTACTGTATAGAATAAAATGTAAAGTAAAATCGACAGAATAAGTGTAAACAATCTTGTTCAAACTACAAACCAGACCCCTCCCCGCAACCCCCTAAAAAAACTAAGAAGCAAAATAAAAAACGTCTCTGTCTTGCAGGATTGTGTTAACATGAACATAAAATCCATGAACAAACCCAAACATTCGTATAAAAACAGAGAGCGATTCCAGTTACATTCCATTAATAAATCCCTTAAAACTCAAGAGGTTTTTCTGATTTGTCACGTAAAATCATTTAATTACTTTTAAAACATGTAAATTTGACTGCTTTACAAATATGACAATGATGTCACCAGAACAAATGCAGAACAAAAATTATTATCATATTATTTTTTGGTTTACAGAAACAACTGAAAACAGCCATAAATCACATGGTCTTATATATCTGTGCTATTTCTTTGTGACTCTTTTTCTTTTGCATTTTTTTTTTCATGTTTGTACAGTTGGTTAAAATAAAATAAAATTCATTTCATCATATTGCCTATGCTGTGATTTAAAAAAAAGAGGATATATCACACTATACTGCACAATCCTGAGCCCTATATTTGTTTATTTAAACATAGTAACGCAAAAAATGGCCTTTAAGAGATATTCCAGCAATATTGTCAAATAAAAAAATATTTCTTACATGAGCACTGATATGATCACGTCTTTTCATTCTCTCTTTTGTTAATATTTCAAATTGCTGATGCTCCGACCTGCGTATACAATTATCATGTACAAGTACATAGAAAACAATATATTCTTATATTTTTAACAACATTTTTTAAATAAGATATTAAAAATACAAACAATGAAGTAAAATAAAATAAAAAATCCACAAACTAGTCATAGGATAGACAAAAGTAGAATGCAACAACTAAACCAGGTAACCGGTGCAACAACCGGTAGCAATAGAGTAACAGAAACCAGATTCTGATGTAGAATTTACGTAGCAATAATGATGAGTAATATTTCACCTGATATTGCTATATGATGTAAAATATGATTTTGCTAAACAATATTTCAGATTAGGCTGCCAAATGATATTGCACATTATTATTATTATTATTATTATTATTTACCTCCTTATGACATGTTAATGTATAGTTTTTCAGATTCCCACTTGACTGCATTATTGTAATGTTTTTTTTTTTTTTACTTTACCCTTTTCTCATTGTGATTCTTAACTTTAACCTAACCTTAATAGTCTTCTTTAGCTTGTTGCTTGTACTGTATGTTATACTGTATAATCGGTGAACTGGCTGCTGTAACGTAACAATTTCTCTTTGGGATTAACAAAGTACCCCCACCCTCTCGCTCTCTCTCTGTCCATCTATCTATCACTCATCCTGTGTTGTCCTGGTTCCTATCACAGGGAACTTAATGCACGCAGACAGGAAGTGAGATTCGAACCCGGACCCTGGAGGCATAAAGACAACTGTCCTAACCACTGAGCCACATTGCCACTTGGAATTCTTTAAAACGATCCACTTTTTTCCCCCCATAAGTTCATTACATTATACATCTAAAAGTAGGGCTTCTTTGAGTAGAATTTGAATTAAATATTTAAATCCAATATTCTCTCTTTCAACATTTTCCAGGCTGTTCGAACTCAGAGCTCCGGCTTGTCATCTTCAGAAGATATACCATACAAAATGACCATGTGAATGGTTTTCCCATGCCACCACACGTATATCATAACAATGAGATTTTTGAGTTGTTGGGCCATAAACGTTGACCGAAGATACCGCAAGAAAAGTCACACAGAGGGCACAGAGTGCAGCCCAAGAGAGCAGCGGAGGCCACCGCCTTCACGAATTCAACCACATATAAATAGGAAGCTGTCACTATGACAACGGATGAGGTGGAATCAGTGAAGAAGCGAGAATACGGGGAGGAAAGGTCAAACCACATACAGGTTTCCTGAAGAAAAGGAGAAAACAAAATATTGTAATAAAAACACGGGCTGAACTCAATTGACACGCGAAAACGAATTGTGTATCCTTGTATTAAAATTCAAAATGATTAAAAAAAAAAAAAAACATATAACAGAGGTTAAGAGCTTTTGAGAGAGGGTTGCATGCTTTTGAATGCTTTGATTATTATGAGCCTCAAGGGTCTTTTGATTGCAGCATGTTCCATGTAAGGAACGTAGAGAGTAAATTACATTTTAGAGTAAAAAAATTTTTTTTTAAAAAGGATGTTCCATGCAGGTGACATCGACCTGTAAAACAAAAGGCTCCAGTTTAATTGGAAAGAGCTGAGTGCTACAAATCTGAAAAATGGGACTGCCAGAATGCAGATCTAATCTAATGTGCAGAAAAGAAGGCTAATGAAAGGATTTATAAGCTTATCAAATGAGACGACTACTAAATTTAGCAATGATATACAATATAAAGCTAATAAACTTTCTTTTTTTAAACTATAAATGTAATAACACATTCATTAATCCTTGTTAACCCATCTCAGGAAGGTTTCTGCATTTCTGCTCCCAAATGAGTAACAGCTTGAGTGTGTTGTTTAGCATAGACTTAGTAATTAGATGAAATGATGTTTAATTAGCATGTAGAATAATGGCAGGAAGACATTAAGGACATTTGAATCACTCGCATAAAAAGCATGTCTATAATTTGTGTAACAAGGTTGTACGTTCAAAGTGAACCAATCAGCTAAATTAATAATAGCAATATAATGAAAAGAGAAAAAACAAGAAAGAACTTTCCATCTTCTCGTGATCTTGCAGAAATTCGTTTATTTCGAACATTGCAAATGCTTCCTTCGGGGTGAATGTGCGCCGCTAACAGGGCTGAGTGAATGTTCAACTTAAATGTAACGAATGACTCACAGACAAGAACGTTTCAGGAAACGGCTGTTAAGTAGAGTCGTATCATAAACATAAAACACATGATAATAAAATTTCATTTCTCTTTTACAAGCAGAAATGCTTTTGATTTTGTAGTTTTTATTTAGCTTGTAAATTATGGGTCCGAAATGTTCTCATAAAAAACACTTCAGCAAATAATAACTTTTTATTTAATTTTTTTTTTTACATTTTTGAGACGTCACCCCTAGTTAATTCACCCATAGCATTATTAATATTAATGTCTCAACATACATTAACATACATTATTAAGCAATGTCGTTAGAACCTAATACAATAAACGTTTTATTACAAGACAAAAATGTAATAATTAAAAAAAATCTTTTATATTTTTTTCTAAAGAGATCGAAATAAATATATGAATCTATTGCAAATTGAATAAATACAGTAGTTTAAAAGTTCCGATTAAAATGTTGCTTAACGCAATCTCAACATCTGAGGCAAAAAACTAAAAGTGAGCACAAGAACACTATAGTTTCTATAAGCCATTCACTCTAGTGTAGGCAAATCCAAAAAAAAAAAAAAACTCCTCTCATAATAGGGTTATTCTCAGATGTACATTCCTGGGATGTTTGTTCTTTTTTAGACTTCATCTGGAAATCCACTTGTAGAAAAATATTGCGAATACAACACACTTCTCACGGATGTGGGATACAGGCCTTTTGAAGGACGTTAAGGGAGGTTAAAAATAACAACAACAAAAAAAAACAAGGTTCTCGTGCAATTACCAGCAAAAAACAGCTGTACGAGAGATTTTGAAGGGATTTTAAGATCATAAGTGATTGATAATGGAGGATGGATTGGAGGATGAAAGTGAGTGCGAGATAGAGGAGGGAAAAAAAGGAGAGTGGGAGGTGACGAGATTATCTGACTATTCTGTGTGTATGATTACAAACCGATTAAAAATCATGTTTTGATATCTGTTTTACTCTCTAACTATCCGGATTAAACTTGATGTTGGTGTGACATTTTAAAAAATCATGCAAGTTCTAAAGATTAAAAAGCTCCTGCAATTAATATCTTACTAAGTATCTGTGATCTTTTCTAACCAATTTCATTGGTTCTGTGTCTCAAAAATGTAAACAGAATTATTTAAAATAATTTAAAACCATGACCAGGCAGTTACAAGGATGAATGAATGAACGAATGAATGGAATGAAAATGTGCCACAAGGATAGTCTTTGTTTGTTGGTCAAGCTTCATACTGTGCATACAGGACAAGAGCTTCAATTGATGTGCAGAACCAACACCAGAACAGGAGAAAGGACACTGGGCAGCTATGACACTGAGAGTGGGAAATAATCATTCATCTCATGGGAATCCTTTTTATTTTTTTTGTCATCTTTATCTATTCGGAGCTGCTTAGTGGCGAAGTGGTTAGCACAGTCACCTTGCACCTCCAGGGTCCAGGTTCGATTCCCGCCTCGGGTTTGTGTGTGTGGAGTTTGCATGTTCTCCCTGTGCTTGGTGGGTTTTCCTCCGGTTACTCCAGTTTCCACCAAAAGACATAACTTTCATTTCAAAAATTGCCTGTAGTTTGTGTCTGCCCTGGATTTTGTGCAATGAACTGGTGCCCTGTCCACCATTTACCCTGCCTCATGGCCAACAACGTCTACTTCTGATCAGGATAAACGGTAAAGAATGAGTGAAAAATGTATCTATTTCTAGCACCTGAGAGAAGTGGCTTTTTATTAATAAGGCGTAGCCATGCATTTGTATACCGAGAACAAGGGTTAATATTTTGCAGCCTCAAACTAATTACAATAATGAGTCGTGACGTTATTGTCTGAGGATTTAAAAGTTATAACCATGAGCTGCGCAATTTGCGTCAGTTCATTAAATAAACAAGTCTATTCTCTTTTTTTTTCAATTATTGACATACTCATGTCATGACTTTTTCCAAGATTTAATTTTATCATTGTATAAAGCATTGTTTTTTTTTTGTTGTACATTTGTGACCACACCTTAAAAATGTCATCTTATTTTAGTGGCTCTGAGAACTTTGAAGAAAAAAAAAAAAAAAAGTAGGAAGAAAATGATGTCATGACAGATGGGTGAAAGACAGGACATGGAGAAAAACAAATCGCAACAGCCAGACAAAGAAAGAGAAAATGAGGGCAAAGAGAATGAAGGAATGAAGGAAGGAGGGAACCATGAACAAAGGGAGGAGTGAGGGAAGGAACGGGACGGGGTCTCATCACTCTGCAGCTCCTGATCAATGCTGTGTGTTTCATAACGTCACTAACAAAATGGCCATGTTTCCCTCTCTCTCTCTCTCTCTCTCTCTTTCTCTCAATATCTCTCTTTCACACACACACACACACACACACACACACACACACACACACACACATACCCTGCACGGGCCTCATGGTAACGATAAGCAAAGACAGCACGTCGGCCAGAAGCACTCCTCACAAATAGTGCGCAAAGGGGTCAAGGTGCAAGCATTTGAGCTGGAATGTTGGGTTGGGAAAAGGCACGAGAGAGACGGAGTGACAGAGGAGGAGACGGAAGGGAAAGAGTGTGTGAGGGACAGGAAGGGAGAGTGTAAGCAAATCCATGACTGTGCAGTATAAGAGCTGTTTTTCCCCCCCTCTGTAAGTCAGCTTTAACCTAATGATAAATGAAAATACGAACCATGCAGTCAGAACGTGAATGTATAATTCTGTGCGTCCGAAACATCGTGAATACTTTTCAGGGGACGGATCGTAACCAGATCGCCAGCCAAATCTTTCTGCAAGCTCCATGAAAAAGGAGGAATTTGGCTGATTGTGTGCATAGTCTGGTTATTAGAGCTTTTACAAAAGCATACCTAAACAGATTCTGCTATGAAATAAACTGAACACAGGTAGTGAGCTGGAAAGTTCAACGCAGGCCTCAAATTTCTATCTATCTCTTATATATGCTGTAATGTCCCTCAGTTAGATCTGCATTCGTTTATGTTGTGCCTTACTTCTAGCTTTGTCCCTAGATCAGTGACTAAATAATTCTGAGACTTTTGCGTAAAATGCTTTCGGTTTAATAAAAAGTCATGTCCGGCTACAAGCCTTTCATCTGGTCTCCCATGATGATGTGTGGAAGGATGAGATGCCATCCGGGTGTGTGTAGTGAGATGAGGATGTTCTTTACATCATCAGAATGCGTAAGGAATGCCATCTCAGTGGCTGCGGTTACTGGTGCATGATGTGCCGGTTGAAATATTTGAGATTTGCATGCATAAGGAATGGAGTGTCTAAGCAATGGAGGAAAAAAATAAACATCCAGTTCTGCAGTCAGAAATGCTTTGTTGATAAGAGAGCTCAAAGGGGACTTGAACACTTTACCACTCTATACAAACATGGTGAGCAGAAAAGCATCCCGCAGCGTGTGGATCCGTCAGGTGCATTGGATAAAACATCAGGAAACTGCAAATCCTGGTAGGCGAGAACAAGAATCTTAGAGTACATCTTGGACAGCTATAAAACAATCCTTTGAAGTAACATCCTTTAAGCTTTTTAAACAAAGCCAACGAAGGCGGCTCATAAAAACTAAAACACATTCTATTCCCCGGATCACCAACCTTTCGAGCATCTTTGTGCAACGATTGTTAGTAGATATGAATAAGTGCTTCTTGGCGGCATGAAGCGTTCTTCAAAATGGGATTTCCAAAAGCTAATCCCTTGGTCTACATTCTCAGAGACACGCTAAGAACCAGATTACATGAGACGCACGAGAGCAACTTTGATCAAGTGATGCGTTTAAAAGAACAATGATTCATAAAGGAATAATACAAGGCACATATTATTTAGTGGGATTTGCTTGATGGTTTCGTTGACAGCTGAGATCTCAGCGGGCATTAAAGCTTTAAACAAACTCCTGTAGCCAGATTCCAGCACTTAGCAGAGCTATCGTGGTGCGATATCTATAAATGTAGCGCACCCTGAGCGTGCTGCTTCGTTTGGTACGTGGCCAAGTCAGCCGCAGGTTCACGGACACTGAGACGAAAGGTCAGTGCCGTTAATAAAGCATGGGGCACACTCTCTGGCCCAAATTACCCCCAGCTAATTCCTGCCTGCGATCACTATGCGCCTGTGTTCGGAAGGTGAGCGCATTTTTGCGCAGACCGCTACCGCGTTGTCTGTGACGTGGGCTGTGCTGAATGCTTTCCTCGCTAAGGCTGAGGTCAGGCTGGGACAGAAGCACACAAAGTGGACACAAGTCATTACTTTTGTTTAATTTTAGCTGCATGTGCAGGGATGGCTCAGCACTTGAGGTTTTGGGCTTATTGATTTGAGGGTTGAAATTTCAAGTTCCAGTCACTGCCAAGCCGCCGCTGTTGGACCCTCAAACCCTTGACTGCTACAGGGGTGCTTGTAATACTTCTGATCCTCTGCCCCTGGTTTTCTGGAAAGCTAGAATATGTCAAGAGACATAATTTACTCAATTCTATAAGAATAGAATGCTTTTATTAAAGAATTCAGTAAATTGTGTTTCTTAACATATTCAAGCATACATTTTTTTTTTTTTTTTACTTTCCCTGTCCCATCACTTTCTGGCTTTTCGCTAACATAACCTTCTGTTTTCCAGTCTCCATGAAATGTAACCATAAACAGAGATAAAACATAAAAATAAAAATAAAAAAATTCAAGATGTCATACTATAATAAATGCAAAGTGCAATTGGCAAACTCATGTTGTATGAGAGGAATAAAACACATTGGTTTGTGCTTTTATAGAAAAATAATCAACTTTAGTGGAATGCTACGTGTCGCTATGTGTCCCACACCTATCACGTTTTATTCCTTACTTAGCCGACACTCTCAAACTGTAGCATAACAATTACCAACATGCTAATCACAAACTTAATTTAATTTAGCACGCACTCATATGAGCTCATATAGAACAGTACACAAATTGTATTTGTGTTTAATTAAGTTCATTTAATATCATTTTACTACTCTGTTTTTTTAATCCTTTCAGTATTAAAAAAAAACATCTGAATATGTGGTTTGCAAGCTAAGCTAGCTGCTATTAAAGTAGCTTATTAAAGTTTTTTTTAAAACCTGATTTGCTCAGGTACAGTATACTGTATTCTTATTCTTATTATTCTTAATATTCTGATTTCATAGTTTAACAGTTGACAAACCAAAACAAAACATTGTTTAAGTTAGCTAGCTAGGTTTTGTAGCTTAGCTAATGTTTTCTAATAATTACCATGTTGTGCAGCAACTTTTGTGTGGCTGCAAACGGTGTACACATGTATGCAAAACTTTATTTGCTTTTTATACACAACATACTGTATCTATGCAAAGTTACAATACATTTAGTATATAAATATTTATACAGTTTTGTCTAAATGTATTGTAACTTTGCAGCTTACACAACATACTGTATCTACCAACAGACAAAAATCTACAGTCATACCACAACAACTCCAGGTTTGCTAGATAATGAAAGATTATTAAACTACCCTGTTAGCTAGTTTAGCACCTACTGTACAAGTGTGAGTCGAAATTTATCCACACTCTGGCTGTAGGATTTTCGGATATAAATCCCCTTGCTTTTCAGTACACTTTGTCCATCTGTTTTTCATATTCCCTCAATAAACATGTTTTAAGCTCAGCTGCGAGCCATGAATGCACCGCTGTCTTCACTGCTTCATCAGAAGTGAATCTTCGTCCTTGTAGGGCTGCTTTCAGGGGCCCGAACATGTGAAAATCTACTTTAATGCAGCGAGATCAGGACTATAGGGAGGATGTTTTACACCTCAAAACTAAGTTTTTCTCCACAGTGTGCGACAGAAATGTGCAGATCACATTGTCATGCGAGATCACGGAGCCCTCGGATAGCGGCCCTTTGTGTTTAATCTGAAGTTTAGGCTTAAACTCTTTAATAAGCCTCTCACTGTAATGAGCACTGTTGATTGTTTAACTTTTTTTCCTGATAATGTTCCAATACTTCTGGCGGTTGAGAATCCCAGAAAACTGTAAGCCTCTATTTTCCTCTGCCGTTTACTCTCAGACTCGTAGTGATGAATCCATGTCTCGTCACCAGTCATGATTCTCACTTTCCTTAAAGTATCGGCCCAAATTCTGTTTGTATATACAGTATCCAAACACTTCTGTTTATGCTCTTCTGTAAGTTGTTTCAGCACCAGGTTCATCCTCAGACCAGAAAAAAAGAAATACCTGCGTGCTGCTTTTCTTTTATGTAAATTACAAGTAAGGCATCCATTTTTGCATCACAGTTACAAATGAACTGATGGAACACGTTCACACTGCACAACAGTGACTGGGGAGACAGTAGCTTTGAATGGAAAGCAGTGATCAGGCCAACAGACGTTTTAATATAACCGGATCATTTTTGATTTATCCTCCCACGTTAATGCAATCTAGCAGTGTTGGATATAAAAAAATTTTTTTTAAACATTCTTCACGTTGTGGGTTAGTTTAAAATAATTTATTTCACTAGTGCTTGGATACCATCAAGGTTGAAAGATTTCTTAGTACAGTACGTCGTCATTCATGAGAAATATCATCAAGAGTCCCGGTTTGACTTGAACAGGTCCCGGTACGCTTTAAGCAACATTTCAGAATTTCTGACGATTTCTTGTAATAAGCAAAATGTTTGTCGGACAACGGGATATTTCTGTGCGACGCATCAGTGCAGCATCATAATAAACATGATCACATGAGGGGTGGAATTTTATTGTCCTTATTATAACTTACCATTATGGAACCCTAGCCAAGTTCAAGCTGGCAGGCTGGAGAATCAGTGCCTTCTGCCAGGACTATACTTAGAAAATTACACCATTTCTCAGCTCACTGCCCTAGAAAACATCCCATGAAGAGACTGAATGACACGATGTACCACACCCTGTCTTCGTTTTCTACCCAGGTTTCTTTAAATCTCTGTGAAACGTGAGGATCAATGATGCAATATGGGTTCGGGTTATTTTTAAGAAAGATTTGGTGATGAACGCTATGTCTTTGGCAGCTTCTCTCAGTCTCACATCCTCAAGAGCAGACGTCTGTCCGTGCCACGCTATTTATGTCACACTGGCCTATCCTGAATCGGCTCCGCTTTTAACAGGACATTGTGCACCTCTCTCTCTCTCTCTCTCTCTCTCTCTCTCTCTCTCTCTCTTTCGCTCTCTCGCTCTGTTTTTGTGCCTGTCTGTCTCTTATGTAAGAGGTGGATGACAGTCAGATTGTCCTCTCTGTAACCCTCATTCGTCTCAATGTTATCTTTATGTTCCATACCATTTCTTCATTTTGTAAATTATAACTGTCTGATTGTTAGTGTGGCTTGTAAACAGTGCGGTACTCATGGCCGCTATTGATGAATAAAGCCGACTGTATGATTCTCTCAGAAGCTTTTTAAAGGAGTTGTTTGTGACTTTTTAATACCCTATGTTGCGCATAAAGGTAATGAAAAACAAAGACAACTGACAACGTCTTCCTTCCCCGTATCCCTACAGATTCAGCTAAAGTACACAATAATCAGGTAGAGGACCTCTTCATCAGGGAAAAGAGGTAGAGCTGAACAGATTGGCTTGGGCCCAGGCTCATGCATTATATCGACCAATAGAAAACAGTAAATTAAGCCAAAAACAAAATATGTGTGGGGTAATTTTGCACATGATGCAAATGACTACACCTTCACATGTACAGTATTTGGGTAATATACAAGGCTTGCATGTGAACTGTGATTAAATTCTGCAATGTTTTAACAAACATTTTTACGTTACCAGAAATCTAGAGCTGCTGTAATGTTTGTCAAAGGTAGTTTTTTTCCAGATAACTAACGAAGAGTGTGCTCCTTTTACTTCAGCTTGGAGACGGAGAGTATGAGGGATTCATGAAGGGGAAAATATTTTAGGCAGATATTTAGCAGCAACAAAAATCCAGGGGGTGGGGCTGGACCTAATCCAAGTCCTTCTGTAACCCTAGCCCTTACCCTAACCATAACCCTTATCCATTAGGCACTCTCCAACATGGAAAAACACACTTAATAACACACTTCTTCAGCCCGAAACTTACTGAATTTTCTCCACACCCCGCGGTCTTTTGGAACAACCCCTCAAAGGAGGAGGTGCTGACGCAGGTCCAACTCCATCACTTGGATGTTTAGGTTTATTCCATCCAGGTAGGAGAAGCTGAATTAGGTTTGAGTCCCACCCCCTCCCTGGGTTTTTTTATTGACTCTGTCCAGGTAGGAGGAACGGGATCTGATCCAAGTCCACCACCTGGACCTTTGGATCATCCTCTGGATTTTTCAAGTGACTCTGTATAGGTAGGAGGAGATGGATCAGGTCTGACTCCACCCACTCAACTTTGGGATTGACTACAACCATGGATTTATGGATTGACTCAGTTACAGTGGGAGGAGATGAATTAGGTCCAATTCCACCCCCTGGATTTTTCGAATGATTTCATCCAGGTATGAGGAGATGGACCAGTTCTGACTTTTGGACCTGCGGTACTTGTAAAACAGAACCCTAAACAAATAATGGGTTATAAGAAATGACTTGTGTGGTGGAAACCTGTTGTACCACTCACTTTTATCAGAGTTAAGTCTGATATTATAGACTGATATTGGATTCTGTTTCGCAGTAAGGAAAATGTTAGCTATGATAGCTAAAGGAAGTAAGACTTGATCATAGGCGTTTTCTGTGAAAGCGATATTGACTTCATTTCTAAAAGGTTAAAAGCACATTTTGGATGATCTAAATTTAGCAGTTTTACGTGGCCTGTTGTTTTTTTTTTTAAATATATTTTTATAGAGACACAGGGATGATGCTTGGGTGGCATGCTATGGCATGTGAAGTGACCCCAATTGACAGAGTGGAAAATTGCTAAGCTAAACTGGACACTATGGTGCATGAGGTTGGAATATGTTGGAAATGTCGGACTTGCCAGAACTGAAGCCACACTGGAACCGGCAAAGCTTTTCTGTTTGCACTGCGTTCACTCGGACAGTGCTGGGATTCTGGGCAGACAGTCGGCACACTGTACCAAACTGCCAGCCAGGCTAATTTATTTGTTTGCCTACAGCCTACTGATGGGGGTGATTTTTAGACCAAAGACTTGTGTGCTTTAAGTGTAAAAAGAAGTGCTTTGGATTCAAATAGGCATGACTAGCAGTAATATTTCACAGCATTATCAGCAGTTTCAGATTTGTTCCCTACATATACACGGATGCCAGCAGGTTGTTTTGTGAGAGTAGGTTTTTTGCGAAGGTCGTTCTAGAGATATTACACTCAGACAAATGTTCCTGGCAGAATTAAATGCCAGCGAAAAGGTCTGGGTGAAATGAATCCTCAAAAAGAATGGGTTCATTGAGCGTTAATGTTTGATAGCGCACTTTCAGCGGGCAAGTTTGGGATTAAAGGAGCTGTTTTTGTTGTTTATTGAGCCCTCTGCTGACTGTGAAGGGAACTGCAATTTGCTAGGAAAATATTGCGTAAATGTGAAAACATGGCAAAAAACTAGGAACAAAAACAGAAAAGGCACTAGAATTATTACAAGATGTTGGCAGGGTGATGTAATGAGCAGCGTTCCCTCCTTACGCCTCCTGTCTATTTGGAGTTTCACGTTTTGTTCCTCTGTGTGTGTGTTTTTTTCAAGGTTTTCTCTCAAGTTTCCATTCACCTCCTACAAAACATGCCAGTTGCTGGATTTGAGACTCTAAATCACCCTCAAGTGTGTGAATGTCTGTGTGAAGCCATGTGAATCACTGGTGTCCTTTCCAGCCCCTATTCCAGCCTTACAGATGCTGTTCCTGGGGTAGGCTTTTCTGCCATCCAGATCCAGGCCAGTATAAATTATTAACTGAGAATAAAGGAATAAATAAAGAACAAAGAATGGATTTATACATTTAAAAATAGTGCAAATAAATACATACAAAATACAGCATACAGTACATATAATATATTATATATATATATATATGTGTTTTGGAGAGCTCTGCTGGATTTGTAGTGAATTGCAATCACAAATACAAACACAATATTCTGTTCACACTTATTATCCTGTATTGAACTTTGATTAAAATATATATATATAATGCAAGGATTTGTTTCAGGTTGTATACATCTTTAAACAGGAAAATTAATAAAATAATCTTAAAACAGTGAGGCACTTGAGCTTTAATGCACAGTAATACTGTACGTGGCACTTTGTTTTTAAGATATGTTTAAATGACTTAATTAAGATTATTTCAGGTCCAGAAACAGTTGGAAATAAAACTGAATTTGCATCATGATTTTGATTGGTTCTTTGTTTAAAGAACAACAAAAATCATGAAAGAAACATTATTGTTGTCACGTATACAGTATGATTTAAACTGGGGACTCATCTTCAGTGCCAAGGCAGACAAAAGGAAGTTAGAAAAAGTTAGAAAAAAAAGTTAGAAAAAATCCCTTTATAGATTGAGCCACACACCTGGCTCAATCTATAAAGGGATTTGATAAATCTGTTACTTATGTATTTTTATGTAAAGTAGATTGGTTTACGCTCACTGTTGGCCCTGAGCCGATCCACGAGGCAGGGTACAAACACTCATACACACTGTGGACAATTTGGAAATGTCAGTTGGCCTACTTTGCATGTCTTTGTACTGTGGGAGGAAACAAGAGTACACGAAGGAAACCCACAAAAGCACAAGGAAAACATGTAGACACTACGAACAGGAGCGAACCACTACACTACCATGCTGCCCACATTGGGGTACATTTTGCATAAACAAATGTAGCAGTAAAATAAAATAAAATATACTTTTGTTCACTCTTCAGGACACAAGCTTCAGAATGTCGAAGGTCGCATTCTGATACAGTATGTCTGTGTACACGTCTTTGCTTATTGTCATACAGATTTGGTAGACAAAAACTACAAGAGTGACTGACATCAGTACTCACACAAAGAAGCTCAGTCATGAAGATGGGCTTTGCTTTAGATAAGACATGGCACAAACATGTTACCTTAAAAGTTTAACACTAATAGACTTACCTGGACCTCTTGGTACACTGATTCCATTGATTCCGGACAAATGAGACAGGACAGGACAGGACAGGACAGGACAGATAATACATAACATGAAGCACAACATAAATTGTAAATAAAATGTCATAGAACTGAAAGAAATATGTTAGATAAGCAGGTGCTGGATATTGTACTTCTGGAGTACAACTCATTCTTGTGTCAGTAAAAGACAGATACTTGAAGTTATTACCTACGTGCATGGAAAAATAAAATTTCCATTTAATTATAGACCCGAAACACAAACCAGACTCACAGAAAAACCTGGTGAGTCATACTGCCTACAGGTATTTCATAATCAGTGGTATAAAAGCTGTATAGTTTTGTCAGGACAGAAGAAAAAAAATTCAGTTTCAAGGTTGTCTTAAAGGGTCTTAAAGCTCTCATTTCTCTAATTGGCTTCTTCTTTCTACATGTAATAATCTATTGTTTTTAAAACTGTATTCTATTCTCTTGTAAAAAGAAAAAAATTAAACAAAGGCTCTGTTCTGATAATTTCATGTTTATTTAGGTGCTTTTTTTTTTAGATGATATGTTATAGACAAAGTGTTTTTCCTGTTATGATTTCATGTAGTGGTCCTTTTATTTAAAAAAAAAAAAAAGTTACTATATTGTACGCATGGTGGCGTACAATATTGGGTCTGTTTGCATGTTCTGTTTGTGTCTATTTGCTTGATCTCCCAGTGCTTGGTGGGTTTCCTCCGGGTACCCCAGTTTCCTCGCACAGTCCATAAACATGCAGATTAGTTAGATTATTTGGTGTTCCCAAATTGCCCAAAAAGTGTGTGTGTGTGTGTGTGTGTGTGTGTGTGCACCTCATGGCCTAAGTATCCTTAGGAAAGTATCCTGGGAATAAAGTGGAACAGTTGATGAGTGAGATGAGTGATGTTTGTGTGTGCCCTGCGATGGATTGGCACCTTGTCCAGGGTGCCCTGTTTTGTGCCCCTAGTCTCCTGGGTTAGGCTACAGACCCACGCGATCCTGTATACAGGATGAAGCAGTATAGACGATGAACGAATGACAAATTATCATGACGAGTGTCACCTAGTGACCTTTAGAGCAAGTTGCTGTTTAAATTAAATGGATTTATATTTATATGTTAGAATTTTCCTTTAATTTGTCACCAAACTGTAAAAGATGTCTTTATCTTTTCCTTGGACCTTGCACGAAGACTCTGGCTTTAAAAATTTTTGCAAAATAAAATAATAATTCTCAGTGGTGCAGGATTGGGACCATTTCAAAATGTCAATTTTTAAAAGTGTGCGTGTGTGCGTATGTGTTCGTTTCGTTTATTAGTGTGTGTTGCATAAATCTGCCACGTTGACTGCAATACTCAAACCTCTTTCAGTGTACTTCAGTTGTAAGTGTGCACCTTAGGGCAAAAGCCGAAATATTACCGAACAGCCTTTAAAGCTTCACTACACCTGGAATAATAGAACCCTATGAGTAGTGCACTTACAAGTCCACTCGGTTGCGGTTTAGGCTTGCCTACTGGAAAAAGTAGTCAGCAAAACATACGTTAAAAAAAACGTATTGTTATTGGTTAACACTACTGATAGTTAATAATGAGGTGTGCTCATACAGATTTTTGTATATATGTATAAAACGATAAATAAACGATTTAAGTCAAATAATTTCCTGTGTTATATACTTTCTAATAGCGCACGTGTTGCTACGTTGCCTAATGCTAATCCTAAATCGACATATAGCTGACGTATAGTGCACTACAACTAATCTATTTTTCTTCCGCTGTAGGGAGGTAGTATAGGGCGTTCGGAGTGATTTTGAATTTAGCCCTGACCGTGCAGTTACGCGCTAATCCAAAATGGCGTTCATGTAACTTAGCTTTTTGGGCCAGTTTATATGTTGTACGGTTTTTTTTTTTTTTTGCACTACAGCAGTAAAAATAGGATAATATACAAAATAAAACATTATTTTGGAATCGAGACATTTTACATAATTAATAGCGCATAATCGCAAGACAAGACCGGTTTATAAGCGTAAAATGCCGGCTGTGGCTCAGGCGGTCCCATGGTGTAATGGTTAGCACTCTGGACTTTGAATCCAGCGATCCGAGTTCAAATCTCGGTGGGACCTCGTCCTTTTCTGATCATTACAGCAAGGTCCAATTAAATGATGTCCCGATAAAAGAAAGTAATCTGAGGTTGGAAACACGAACCTCCGTGCTACAATAAGGAGGATTTTTGTTTTAATTACTCAAATGATCCTCCAAACTATTTCAAAACGTCTGTCTATAATACTGATACTGTGAAGGGCTGTGAGGGGTCTGGGGGATATCTCAGAGAGTTCAGGGTTTAAAGACGAAAGGAATCGAACCATGGAGGTGCAAAGTGTCAGTACTAACCACTAAACCACTGTGCTGCCTACTTTATTTAGGATTACTTTAAAAAGTATTTTCTATATAGGGGTAGCAGAGTGCCACAGTGGTTAGAACTGTGGCCTCTCATCCCCAGGCTCGGGGGTTCGAGTCCTGCTGTTTGGGTGAATGTCCAGTTTCCCCACACAGTCCAACGGCATGTAGGTTACACTAATTGTCATTTCCTAATTGCCAGGAGTGTGTGACTGCTTGTACCCCACGATGGACTGACACCCTGTCCAGGATGTGTCCTGAGTTCCCTGGGATCTGCTCAAGGCCTCCCATGACCCTGCATAAGATCAGTGATATACTGTAAAGATTGAATACTGTAAGTGAGATGAGATTCTGATTCCTTTTATTATCATTTTACAAGTACAACAAAATTGAAGCACAAGGTAAAAATTATACTGATAAAATAGTAATAAATAATTGAAGAAAAATAATAGTAATAGTAAATATATACAATGTGTAAAATGACACTGGTAGTGACGAAGGTAAGGAGGACAAAGGCGGAGCAGAGGACAAAGTGGTGGAAGTTGAAAAAGGAAGAATGTTGTGTAGTTTTCAGGGAGGAGTTGAGACAAACTCTGGGTGGTCAGGAGGTGTTGCCAGGTGATTGCGGACTACAGTTAAGGTGATCAAGGAGACGGAACGAGGACATCCAGGAGTGTATAGAGAGAAAGAGGCTAGCTAAAAATAGAAAGAGGCTAGCTAAAAAGAAGCGGGACACTGAGAGGACTGAAGAAATAAACAGGAGTACAGGGAGAGGCAGCGAAAGGTGAAGGTAGAGGTGGCAAAGGCCAAACAAAGGACTTGTATTTGAGACTTGTATGCTAGGTTGGACAGCAAAGAGGGAGAGGTGGATCTGTACAGGTTGGTGAGGCAAAGAGATAGAGATGGAAAGGATGTGCAACATGTTAGAGTGATTAAAGATAGGGAGGGGAATGTACAGACAGATGCCAGGAGGGTGATGGAAAGATGGAAGGAGTACTTTGAAGAGTTGATGAATAAGCAAAATGAAATTGAACGAAGAATAGAAGAGGCGAGTGTTGTGGATCAGGAAGTAGCAAAAGTCAGTAGGAGTGAGGTGAGGATGAAGAGTGGAAAGGCAGCTGGTCCTGATGACGTATCTGTAGGGGTATGGAAGTGCTTAGGAGAGGTGGCAGTAGAGTTTCTGAAAAGTCCGTTTAAGTTTTTGTGAATTGAGAGTATCCCAGAGGAATGAAGGTGAAGTGTATTAGTGCTGATCTTTAAGAACAAGGGGTGTGTGCAGAGCTGAGGAATAAAGCTGATGAGCCATACAGTGAAGCTTTGGGAAAGAGTAGTGGAAGCTAGGTTAAAGTCAGAGGTGAGCATTTGTAAGCAGCAATATGGTTTCATGCCTAGAAAGAGTACAACGGATGCAGTATTTGCTTTGATGATGCTGATGGAGAAGTACAGAGAATAAGTAATAGGTAATAAGGAGTTGCAGTGTGTCTTTGTAGATTTAGAGAAAGCGTATGGCAGGGTAGTCATACTAAGACCTTTGCACAGTACTGTAGTAATAACAGTTATATACTGTATATTCAGGCTGGTGTTCAGTATAATTTATAAACATAGATAATGATAATTATTGCACTTGTTTGAAACAGGAGTAATGATAGTTATTGCATCTATTTGAGACTGGCGTTCAGTAAAACAAAGCTTTTGAGTAGAAGCTATTTAACAGCCTGGTTGTTTTTGTTTAAACTGACCTGTAACACCTGGCTGAGGTTAGGAGTTTAAACAAATGGTAAGATGGGGCGCATGAATCCTTCGAAATATGTTTTTCTAAATAATACCTTCTGAAGGACATGTGAAGTGAAAAAAGAGGGTGTTATATACATATAGTACATTCATGGTACTAAAAACCATTAAAACATTTATTTATATAAATATTAATTTAGTTTGTTTTTTAAATGATTTTCCATCTTGATAAAAAATGTTCATTTTGATGGTCAGTGCAATTAAAGCAGTGGCATCATTACTGCAGAGTTTCTTCACCGTTGTAACCTGGCAGCCCTTAATGTACAGAAACATGGAAATTTTTATGACCTGATAAGGTGCATAATGAAATTATTTCTGTGCTTTGAATAGCTTCAAGGTTTCTTGTTTGAATAAATGAAAAGCTCTTTCCTGTCCTTGATGGCAGCTCTGTGTGCAGATTATTGTTCATTAGTTCTCTGTGCATGACCTCATACATACTTCTTTCTCTACAATCCAATCGTTCACTAATCAAGCATTTAATTTACTGCATAAATATACAAACGCATTATAGTTATATACTCTCAAACTTCTTTTTTGATTCTCTCTTGATATATTTGTTTCAGGAATCGTTATGCAAGGATTATCCCATGTTCAGAGTGTCCTCACATCTAGCTCTTTCATGGGTCTAAGATAAAATAATAATTAAAATTAATATAATTAATTAATAATACATATTCCAATGTATTTAATTGGAAACGGAGCAGCTTTGTCATAATGTGAGGTTAAAATATTTCAGAGTTTAACAAATATGTCAAAATAAATAAATATAAATATATACCAATTGGCAGACTCAATCTTCTAAGTTTCTCTAAGTTTCTCTAGAAAATACCCGGACGTGACCTCCCCCCTTTTAAAGTGTGAACTGGGCTTATCAGCGTATCAGCATGGCCACTGGTCTATGGAACAGTGCAAACAAAACAGGGAAGCAATTCAAGTATGACATCATAGTTTTCATGCAAAGCCAACATTCAGTGCCATCTACTTTCCACATTAATGCCTTCAAGCATGATATGATCTAAACATGTATATCAAATTCCATTGGGGGCATTTTTAGCAAGTGACCCAAAATAATTGACTTCCTGTTGAGTAGAGCCCATGACATGCAATGCAAAAATTGTTCAGCTCAAAGAACTCTAAAAATGTAATGGGTTTCATGTGCGGATGTGCAAGTGTTGTATGTCTACAGAACAATTTCTACTATCCGGTATTACCCAAATGAGGATGGGTTCCTTGTTGAGTCTGGTTCCTCTCAAAGATTCTTTCTCCTATTGCCACCTCAGGGAGTCATTCCTTGAGGGTTGCCCTCGGGGTATGTTAAGACCCCCAAAAAGCTTCAGATCCTGGGAAATAAAAAACAACTAGCGCTTCAAGTAACGGTGAGCAGGCCCAAGCACCTGCGCCATTGTCACCTGGCTGCAGGCGGTGGGCACAGTGTGCATTTTAAAAGGAGACCTACCAATACAATTATTATGGTATAATTTTAGAATAGATGGAATAGGTGAGTGCCTTATTATTAGCGCCCTTCCTACATTATGACGACATAGGGATGATGTCAGTGCTTGGGCCATAATAATCCTTAGCGAACAAAAGGGCCCTTCATACTATGACATCTGCACTATCATAGTGCTGATGATGACATATTAGCCCTGACATCCTCATGCTGGTGTCATAGTGCTTGGGCCCTAATAATAATAATTTGCAACATCACTTATTTAACATTTATCAAGGTCTGTAAATCTTTAAATAAAAAAGGTCTTAAAAAAACAAAAACAAAGAAGAGTCTGTAGGATTTTACATTATTGTTAAAACTTCAATTTGATGATTGAACATCTATACATTTTTTTTAAAACCACATACTGTACCAGAATAGGCCTCTTCCAAATGGTGAAGCTGTTGCTTTGTGGTAAAATGGTCAATTAGAAAAAATCATAATAAGTCACATAAAAGGCAAACATTTTCTTTAGTGGTGAAAATGTTTTTGGTCAACTTGATTTCTCATGTTATGTTACAAAGAAAGTGAAAAGGTATACTATTGAAAGACAGTGACATTTACAGTAACCTACATGTATACTAAGCATAGCACACCTCAACCAAGTGGTAGAGAGAGCTCATTCAGGAGACATTTGATGTTAAGAAGTTAAGATGAATATTAACAAGTTAATTCTATATTTAATTCATTTATGAATAAAATGTTTAATGAATTGTAACAATTAATAGTTTTTTTTTTTTTTTACTTACATCCGTGTGGAATTATGAATTTTGAAAGTTAAAAGCAAGATAACTGTTAGGATATTTTAAATAAATAATTTGTCCAGAATTTGTAACACTAAGCATGAGATTACATAACCTATATTTGCCTAGTAAAATCTTGGCACATGTCACATGAAAATAAAAATATTTTTTTTATTTGCACTGTTTATCGCAATAGGTCTCACAAATTTATCACCTTTTTCAACATAAATATTATTTATTATTAGTGCTTAACAAGTATAGATTATTCCACTAGGAAAGTAAGAAATTAATTTTGAATACATCACACTTCAGGTGATGTATTTTTTTCCCTAAAAAAACAAACAAACAAAAAAACCCCTGTAAAGAGTAAGTGTAACTGAAAATTATATCCAGTGCAATAACATTTATTGTGCTCTTAATAACAACATCAAAAACAGGAACAACAACAACAACAACAACACGGTCCTTTACACAAATTGAGAAATGACAGTTATTCACACACAGGAGGGTTAAAAGGAATGTTTCAATCGAAATCTAATCATGAGCTAGATATATGCACATAATACATTTTCCACAACTCACAATAATAATTCTAGAGAAGGAAGAAAAAAAGCCTCTGCTAAGAATAAGAGAAGGCCTGGGTCAAAAAACACAAAGAGCACCTATTTACAAGTGTATGTACACATATTTAAGAAATAATTACAAATTTCAAATGTGCGCAGTGCTTGAACAAACACTCCAACTTCCCTTAATTGTTTTCTCTATGTGGGTCAGCCTGCAGCAAAAAAAAAAAAAAAATCAGTAGGTACAAATTAATTTACTGGCAACCAGCTGGAATTCCCCTTTCTTTTCGATATTTGGGGTTTGATGGAATGCACAATGTCTTTTACCCCTTTTCTCAGTCTATTTATACACAAAAAAGTTGGTAAATGTGCTGACTCCCAGGCAATCATTTACTGTAGATACCTCTGTATCGCACCAAGCTAGCAATATAATTGAGATGGACGAATCATACAATTCATTGACTAGCATAAATCAAAGCTCTAAACCATAATCATATGACCTGACTGCACAACTAGCTGATTGGGCTAAAAAATGATGGCTAATGTAAAATAAAAAACACTATACTGTGATAGTTAGATACACTGAGCAGCAAACTTTATCCTCTTTCAAAAAAAATTTGGAACATTAATGTGTCAATTCCTGTCAGAAAAATTCTACAAATGTGGAGTTTTAGCTCTTTAGTTTTGTCCTCACAACATGCTAAGGCTATAGCTATAGCTAGCGTCTCTTGCGTGTTTACTTGTGAGGTGATGAATTGCGAATTTTGATTTGTGCTAGCATTATTTGCAGTTAGATTCTAAAAAGGGACTTGATACATACAAACTTATCACAACTAATCACAAGTTGAATCATAGCTTCCATAAATTCAGACTGCTTCCTATAACAAGGCTTTTCTGCTTCCTTACTGCAGCTACTGTGAATCAGTGTCTGACTAAGAAGTGAATAAAATCTGTTCAAAGTTGGCAAATTGAAAATAACCTATACTGGGTAGAAAAAAAGAAAAGGAAATGCTTATAACTACTGCGAGCAAGTGCCAATTAATAAGTAGCAAGCTAGCTAAGAAACAGGTTTGCTAGCTAGACAATGGAATTTATACATTCTACCTGAAATCGCACTGCATGAGGCTTGCCTACACTGTAAAAATGTGTAGCAGTGGCTTTAACACTTAAAATAATTGTTGACACCTGCAACGTGAGGAATTCCTGTGGTAAAAGTTTGTTGTTTTTCTCTCCCTGCTTGCTCAGATTTTCCTGTAATGAATCTGACTCTAATAGACCATTTTGAAAAATATTTGTAGTCCAGTCAGTCATACTTGGATCGAGCAACTTGTGCTGTAGTTAAAACATTGCTGTGTGTTGCACAGCTTAATGTTGTTAGTCTTTCAGCTGCTTCCATCGAGGGGTCGTCACAGCAGACCAACCAATCTGCATACAACTTGGCACCAGTTTTACACCGGATGGCTTTTCCCGGCTGCTAAGTCCTATGATCTGGCTGCACAGAAAATCATGCTGACTGGGCCAAAAACTGCAGGCTAACATAAAAAAAACACTATACTAAGATAGATACAGTAAGCAAACTTTCAACAAACCTTCTACAAATGTGGAGTTCTAGCTCTGTTCTCATATATGTTTACTCTTTATATGAGGACACAATTCTGCCATTTTATCTGGGCTTGGGACCGGCACTGCTCTCAGTGGCTAGGGCCTGGGCCACTGGGAGGGAATTGAACCCGGACCTTCCCCATGGCAGGCGAGAAACCTACCACTGAGACACCAATCATAGCTGCACACCAAATAAAAATGTTTGTTTTGTGAAAGTCAATAAGACATATAGTAGATTGGTGTTCCTTGCATCTTCTTATGAATGGGAAAAATACTAATACTATTTGTCCAACCTTCACATGTTCAGGAGGATGCTAAGCGTGTCTGTTATAATTAGCCAGAGTCACATCAGGTAGCAGACAGAAAGGAAAACTAGATAAAATTTCCCACTCAATGTTCAACCCACGCTTGGCTTCCCAGACCGCTCTGGCATCTTTTACATTTTAGCTCGAGTTAAAAAAAAAAGGGAAAAACCTTCCACTTCACTCAGGAGCTCCGAATTTTCAGTGGCTGCTTTTTACATTCTCGTTGCTTTATTACAGTGGTATGAAAACGATGGAAAAAAGGACACCATTTTGGAACAGTTAGTATAACAAAACCATACTAACCACCATTTTCTAAACCACTGTTCACATTCAGGTTGACATGTTTCTTTAAAAGAGCTTAACATTAAAGAAAAAGTCTCTTTTCGTTTTAGTGTCAGATCATTGATGACTCCAGAACATTAAGTTTGTGATCTTCCTCGCTAAAACGGCGAGTGCCGTTGCTGTGGCCATTCAGGACGAACATGGACATGTCAGTTTTGTCCTCGTCCAGGTGAGGTGGCACGTGTTCCAGACTAAGGGTCCCTCGACTGCACTCGATGATCGAGGTGTTGGTGTGGTAGTTGTGAGAGTGAGAGTCAGTCGTCACCAGGCGCTGCCGACATTGGACCCGATACTGCGCAAGCTTACGCCTTATAGCTGAGTGCACCTGGAGGGGGACATATAGAGTCAGAATAGTATTCACAAACATGTCTGAGATGCTCTAGATCAGGGGTGTCCGAATCCAGTCCTGGAGGGCCAGTGTCCAACACAGTTTGGTGATTCTTCTTCTCAAACACAGCTGATTTAACTAATCTGTTAATTACTAGGTTCAGTGGGTATGTTAATGTGTTGGTGAATTACAAACTGTGCTGGTCACTGGCCCTCCAGGACTGGATTTGGACACCCCTGCTCTAGATGTTCTACATGTATCTCAGGTGGAGTGTAACACTGCACATCTTCTCAACTTTAGCAAACATCAAACATTGTACCTCTCCGTTTCCAAAACATAAGATGATTGCAACCAGGAAGCCCTGTAGAAAGAGAAACAGTGTCGTGTGTCAGGAATGTACAGCTATGAAGACAATATACAGTATGAGGAAAAAAAAGCTCTGATGATCTCATGACACTACGAATGACTCTTATTACATTTCATTATTTCAGTACATATTCTATTTATAGGGACAAAGTAATTATAATGTGAACCCCTGTCTTTGAAATATGCAATAACTTGAAGTAATTTCCTTATAAGCCATTTCATTTTAAAAAGGGTAGGTTTAATATCCTTATCATCATGAGTCATATGCCTGAGGGATCATTTTACAAGATCACAACAACATGCCTAAGCAATAAAATAAACTTCATCAGAGCTCATCTAACAAATAACTGAAAGCATGCTTTTTATGGCTAGGTTATGATAACAACCTGGAAATGCATGAGGATGTTCATGAAGAACTCGTACACAGCTAAAGGGAGTCTGCCCTCAGGCTCAAGGGGCACAAGGATGAAGTGAGCACCCATGAGGGGCACCAAGATGAGGGTGGCACGCACAGCTTTCATATAGGCATTGGACTCTGTCCTGTGGGTCACTTTCAGCTTTGTGATCAGAACACGCACAATGTTCAACAAGAAGAAGAGGTTCACCTGTACGGAGACAAGATTCATGATGCAATTTGTATACAAGTACCTGATTAAAACCAAACATTCGTCATCTCTTGAGTGAAATTCTCAGGTGAAACCAATCAGATAGGAAGATTTTACTTAAGTCAGGTCAGCCATTGCAAAAGTCTTAACATCCCCCTTCCATGTCCAGAGAGCCAAACTTTCTTGTAATTTAATATAGTCTTGAGGAATACACTCACCTAAAGGATTATTAGGAACACCTGTTCATTTTCTCATTAATGCAAATATCTAATCAACCAATCACATGGCAGTTGCTTCAATGCATTTAGGGGTGTGGTCCTGGGCAAGACAATCTCCTGAACTCCAAACTGAATGTCAGAATTGGAAAAAAGGTAATTTAAACCATTTTGAGCGTGGCATGGTTGTTGGTGCCAGACAGGCCGGGCTGAGTATTTCACAATCTGCTCAGTTACTGGGATTTTCACGCACAACCATTTCTAGGGTTTACAAAGAATGGTGTGAAAAGGGAAAAACATCCAGTATGCAGCAGTCCTGTGGGCGAAAATGCCTTGTTGATGCTAGAGGTCAGAGGAGAATGGGCCGACTGATTCAAGCTGATAGAAGAGCAACTTGGACTGAAATAACCACTCGTTACAACCGAGGTATGCAGCAAAGCAACACGCACAACCTCGAGGCGGATGGGCTACAACAGCAGAAGACCCCACCGGGTACCACTCATCTCCACTACAAATAGGAAAAAGAGGCTACAATTTGCACAAGCTCACCAACATTGGACAGTTGAAGACATTCAAATGGTAGAGTCAGAATTTGGCGTAAACAGAATGAGAACATGGATCCATCATGCCTTGTTACCACTGTGCAGACTGGTGATGGTGGTGTAATGGTGTGGGGGATCTTTTCTTGGCACACTTTAGGCCCCTTAGTGCCAATTGGGCATCGTTTAAATGCCACGGCCTACCTGAGCATTGTTTCTGACCATGTCCATCCCTTTATGACCACCATGTACTCATCCTCTGATGGCTACTTCCAGCAGGATAACGCACCATGTCACAAAGCTCGAATCATTTCAAATTGGTTTCTTAAACATGACAATTAGTTCACTGTACTAAAATGGCCCCCACAGTCACCAGATCTCAACCCAATAGAGCATCTTTGCGATGTGGTGGAACGGGAGCTTTGTGCCCTGGATGTGCATCCCACAAATCTCCATCAACTGCAAGATGCTATCCTATCAATATGGGCCAACGTTTCTAAAGAATGCTTTCAGCACCTTGTTGAATTGATGCCACGTAGAATTAATGCAGTTCTGAAGGCGAAAGGGGGTCAAACACCGTATTTAGTATCCTGTTCCTAATAATCCTTTAGGTGAGTGTAGTTCTCCAGGCTTCCTGAAGGGCCCTCATTTTTTGTCAAGTTTGTTTCTCATTTTCAGTACAGTTCCTGTTCCTGAGTAGTTTCAGAGGAATAAAACATTGAAATGATACACCATACTGGTGATGCTGGATGCGGAGTGGTTGGAATAGACGAGAAGGAAAATGAAGTTGCTGCTGAGGTTTTTACATACAGTATACAATCAAATTTTTTATTGTATGTTTAGGCACTTCCAATTTCTTTCATTTAATCTACACAATTTAATGTCATTTTATATGAAGAAATGAGGGGAAGGTAAAGACATTTGCATAGTACTGGATATCAGTAGAGCACTCACCACCAGAGCGACATGGATTGGGCCATGGATGATGTAGTGTAGGTTAGAGTTGCTTACCCAGCAACTGAAAACATCACAAGCAAAACCAAAATTCATAAGTGCGAATGTTTGAAAAGCAGTGCTGTGAAAAAGTATTTGCTCCCTCCTGATTTTGTTGTTGTTGCATATTTGTTGTCATACGATTCTGATCATCAAACAAATTTTATTATTTAAAAAAAGCAGTTTCTAAATGTGGGAAAGGGAATGCTTTATGCTGGATGTAACAAGACAAGTTTGTCTTATCCATCCAACGTTCAGCACTGTTCCAAGTTTTCTCTTTTGTAGATAATGTCTCACACTGGAGAAATGGCTTGGTAACCTTTTCCAGTCTGTTACATGCAAGTTGCTTTGTTTTTCATCCGTTATTCAATTCCTTTAGATCATTTTTTTTTTTTTAGATCGTTTAGCATGCTTCACTGTCAGACCGGTTCTATTTAAGTGATTTCTTGATTTTTAACAGGTTCTGGCTGTACATTTACCGACAGTTTGCTTTGCGTAATATTAACATTTGTTTGATGATCTCAGTCAGTGAAA
This sequence comes from Clarias batrachus, assembly GCA_003987875.1. Classification (NCBI taxonomy): domain Eukaryota; kingdom Metazoa; phylum Chordata; class Actinopteri; order Siluriformes; family Clariidae; genus Clarias; species Clarias batrachus. Next base: position 119,065 of record QMIH01000243.1, read on the forward strand.
AAAATATCAGCAAATAATTTTCCCCGGCACTTTATATATATATAGAGAGAGAGAGAGAGGAAGAAAGATCTAGAGAGATCTATAAATGCTGATAAATACAAGCAAAATTCATTTACATGTTATGATCATATTTCATACGGGCCCCAGCGTGAATGGCAGCTGGAATAATCGGGAATCCTGAAAATAAAAGGAAATAGGTTTATTAATTAGGTAAATGCATTTTAAATATTAATATAAATCAGAGCGAAATGAGAGGATCAGAATAAAGAAAAAGAACAAAAAGACTAATTTCAACATTGCAGAATGCTTTTATTCTCTTGACTGATTTCCTTGATGTGCCATCTCTTTATCTATTAATTACATAGTGAAATGAAACTGAAACCTTATGAACTTGAATCTGTAGTAACAACATTAAGGTGAATCAGCACAAAACGGATCATTTTAAAACGAATCAAATATGCCAAGTCACCCCTGATCTGTGTGATTACACTGTAATTAACAAATGAAATAGCACTTTATTATAAACTTATGACGAATCCATGGCAATTAAATTCCACTAGAGAAAGAGATCAATATGGGTTTTCACCTTCCCAGACTCATTAATTCCATGATTATTAAAACAGGACTGGTGCCTTATTATAAACTCATTAAGAACGCACAATGAATCAGTAAGCATCAAATTACACAGGAACAAATTAAGCAGTAGAAATAGTATGAAAACAGAACAAATCTTGTGTTTCACCTCACCAGTCTGAGGAAACTTTAACGTCAAAGTCAACCAAAACCTGAATCATTCTAAGAATCATTATAAAGGCATCAGTAGCACCCACATTAAACAGCATTAGAGCTTCTTTTTTTAAAACGTAAACATCTGATTTTTCACGTCCACACTCTCAGTAATAACGCTCACTGGCCAATATATTAGGTACACCTTACTTAATGCTTAATACTTCAAGACTTTGGTCCATATTGACATGATAGCATCATGCGTTTACTGCACATTTGTTGGCTGCACATGATGTGACTCTCCCATTCCACTACATCCCAGTAGTGCTCTCATTGTTATGGTGAACTCATTGTTCTGTTCAAGACTTTGTGACATGGTGTCTTATCCTGTGGTCATAAATCGATGGACATGGTAAGCAACAATACTGAGGTAGGATGTGGCATTTAAACCATCAATGGGCCCAAAACATCCCAAGAAAATCTCCGCCACACCATTACACCACCAGCAGCAGCCTGAACTGTTGATACAAGGCAGAACGCATCCAAGATTTTATGTTGTTTATGCCAAAAATGTGGCAGCAGAAATCGAGACTCATCAGACCACGCAATGATTTTCCAATCTTCCGTTGTCCGATGAGGGTAGCCCAAACTGTAAACCCGAATAAGTTCAATAAAAAAAATTGAGGTAATTAAAAAAAAAAAAAAAGTAATGATGTTTCCAATTTTAAGTAAACAGAACTATCCGGTTTTTGAGTTTGTTGTACTCCTTCATATTAATCATTCTTTACTTGCATTATTGATAGGTGTGCTCCGATTGATTGGTCACCGATAATAATAGGCCGATAATTGCTCTGGGAAGTTTGATCGGCAGTCTCTATAAAGCCGATCAGATGACGCAAAACTCGTGGGACATTTTTTTTGCACGCTGCTAAAATGGCTTCACTGGTCTGACAGTTCTACGTGTTGTGTGAAAAAGACAATACATTAGCAATCTGCAACCTGTGTAACAAGCCAATTCCACAAGGCGGGAAGCAGCCAAAGCATTTTAACTCCACGAACCTCATCAGCTATTTGAAGGTTAGTCATGTAAAGGAACATGAGCAGTTGACTAGCGCGCCGCCACTCACTCAGCTGTGGGTAATACCTCTATCTCACCTACGCGGTTTCGCTCGGTGGCCGTAAGTACAGTTCATCATGATTCACCATGAGTTTTGGCGTTGTGTTTAATTTTTACGTTTCCATCTTTCCGCGTGAAAAATGAAACATGTTTAATGTTTAATTTAATTTAAAAACCTTTGCCGTTCTTTTTTTGCCGGACCTCTCAGAACTTCCGGCAACTCGCGTCCTGCTTGTCTGTTATTTTATTTAATATTATATAATCTACAGGAACGTTGTATTTGTCAAGCTCTAAGCTGTTCCCAAGCACAGGCTGCTATATTTTAAGTTGACGTGTTGCACATGTTGCTTGCCAATAAGTACAGTTGTCAATTCATAATATTCCTCTTCTTGTCATTTTATTTACATTGTTGTTAGATATAGTTTAATAAATAATGCTACATGATAAGGCTTCGAGTCGACCCTGTAATCGGTTATCGGACGATACAACTTCTAGTGATCGGTGAACGGCCCCAAAAATCCTGATTAGAGCAACCCTATTTACTGAGTAGCCTAACTCACACTATTTAATAACTTTGGATTGAACGTCAGCAGCACTGGCCGATTAGATATTTGCGTTAAATAGTTGAACAGGTGTACTTAATGAAGTGGCCGGTGCGTGTATACTCTCATTCATGCTGAACCGGTGATTCCCTATGAACTCATAAACAGCATGAAAGTGAATCAGATGGATTTGACTCCTCACCCCAGCCCAGCAGGTAGTACCAGGTCAGTTGCTGTTCTCCCACAAACACAGCCACGATGATGAGTGTGTGCAAGTAGATCCCCTCACACAGCATCCAGAAGTACGTCGAGCATGACGCGTAATGCATCAGACTCGCCAGGATATTAAAAAAAATCTGATAACGGACATCACACACACACATATTAGACATGATAGCTTAAAGGAAGGGGTTCTGCTTCAATAATCAGTCGTCATCTGTGTGTAGTAATAAGTCGACAGATAGAGAGACACTCACGTAGTTGGAATCCATTTGCTTATTGTAGGTGACATTCGTTAACCAAATGATGGTGAAAATGGAGTTGAAGATGAAGGACAGAAACATGTTCTTATGGAGAGAGATCCGCTGGCAGCTTAGACACCTGGATAGACATCAGACACTGTATAATACGAACAAATACACAACACAGTAACAACCTTAGCTAAGAGAGTTTTATATACGAGGGCCGTTCAAGTCAAAACACAGACTTGTGATGATATTTAACAGCACGATTCTCAGACGAGACTCTTAGCCGACGTGGCCTGGAGCCCACTGCGGCCGTTCCAGAGAACATTCAGCGAGCGGAACGCTTGATCTTTTAAAAGAAAAACTTGTCGCCAACTTGTGGATGAGACACATTTGTCTATAGGAACTGTACACACACTCATCCCCCAACACCACTTACACGTTACAGCTGGGAGTTATTGCCACACCCTCTGTAGAGTCCTGACCTCGCTCCAAACCATTTCCACGTGTTACACTGAAGGAATTCCCAGGAGGTCAGTGTTTCAGACGTGAAGCATGCGTTCCGATCATGCTCCGAAGTGCTGTCTGCCATGATGGTATTCAGGCACTAGTGTGAAATGCTGGGATGAATGAAGTAGTGTAGCAAGGGAATTATATTGAGAAATGAGGTTAAATAATAAAATGTTATTCTGCACAATCAAAAGTCCTTGAATGTGACTTGAATGTCCTTCGTATATCAGGTTTATCACGTCTTTTTCTCTTTGCGATAATCAACCAGAATATCTTTAGACGGGCGGTGTATGAACAGGTATTTGTGTAAACACACAATGCTCTGTACTCACTTGAAATATGAGAAGATGAAAATGGATATTAGCAGAGATACCAGAGACAGTACGTGCCCGAGCACTGCCACATAATACATGGTGAGTGCAACCTACAGGAAGACGAGAAAGAAAAACAATTAAAGCGAGCACTCTCATTTCATGCTTTCTGCATTTGCATCTGAATCATCTGGCGCTTTACATGACGCAGCCTCCATAACTGACTTTGATTTTATAGCTTTGTGCTCGGTTGAGAAGAGATGGAAATCTGATTTTCATGTTTGCAATTGGTATAGATTAGAGGCAAACAAAGATTATATGATTATACTGAGTGGAGTGAAACTGATTAGTGGCGATTGCTGGGAAAAAGTAATCCGTGCCTCGTCACATCCCTGTACAGTGGGACAAAAAAAAAAACGGGCCAATGTATCACGCTGAACGCGTTTAAATACAGTTTAGTGATGCTGTAGTGAATGTCTCGACGTCTCAGATGATTCGATTCAACCCAAAATAACGTACACTGTACATACTGTACTATTCACTTATCACAGTACTCTTGAAATCCTAAATCTGCTAAGCCAGAAGGTTCTGATTAATTATCTATAAGAGTAAATCTAAAACTGGTGTTGCATTGCTGACTCTGCACATGCATGCGTACAACGAAACATCAAGAACTTTTCCCACCACGAGTTTTTCTTGGGTGTAGGCCGTGCACAGGGTGTAGTTGGACCACAGCCGGTTGCTTTCTGGGTGTCGGAACCACTGTCCATCCTCGTTACACACTTTGGTTACTTTTTCTGTGAAAGCAAAGATCTGATCAGAAAAAGGCGCATCGGATTTTCATCCGAAATCGAACAACGGCAGTCATTCCATTTCTTTGGTCAAGACATGAGGAGCTAAAAAACTCGGAGGCGCACCTGCTGGGTCAAAGTCATCGAAGTAAATAGGACAGTCCTGTATGGCGACTCCCGGAGGCGAGTCTCCCCAGCAGAGCCATCCGTCCCACGTGCGGTTACAGTACGGTCCTGAGGGGGCAGTGTCGAGGTGGAATGTTTAGTCTCACACAATGTTGTAATACAGTGCTCATTCATCTACACTAGTCTACTCCGAGCCGCCTCCAGAGCGGGTTTATCTATGTCAAAAATGATCCGCACCCTGGCAGAAGAATTTATTAGAACAAACTTTTAGAGAGGACAAATACATACATTTTTGACATAATCTCCTGGATTTACCAACACACTTTGGCCATCTGTTTTTTTCGTATTCCCTCGTTAAAAATGTTTTAGGCTGAGCTGCCAGCCACAAATGTGTCGCTTTCTTCATTTCTTCTTTTTCCTGATAATGTTCCAATACGTCTGGACCTTGTGAATCCCAGAAAACGCTGAACGATGAAAGATGAACTTTCCAGCTCATGGTCGACTTTTGAGCTTCTTCTCGGTCGCCGATTGAGGATGTTTCCGTTCCGTACTCTGTCGTTTACTCTCAGGCTCGTAGTGATGAATCCGTGTCTTGTCACCGGTAACGATCCTCTTTAAGAAACTTTCACCTTCCTTAGAGAATCGCTCCAAATTTTGGTTGCAGGTATCACAAATACTTTCTCTACACTTCGATAAATAACGCCAAAAGGTACACCGTTAAAAAAAAAACGCTGGCTAGACAGGCATCCATTTGTGCTCACAGTGTTACAAATAAACTGATGTAACACATTCACACGATGACTGAGGAGACAGTCTGAGAAGGCGGTGAGACCAATAAATGTTTTAATATAACCAGAGTGCGGGTAATTTTCGACTCAGCCTTATATAATGACTCATAAATCACCCCCATTAGAAAACAAACAAACAAACAAACGAACAAAAAAATAGACAACAGAAAAAAAACCAGAATCCTGTTGGAATATACAGCTGCATATCCAAATGAACTTTTCAATCCCATACCCAGACCACTGTAAGTTAACTATTTACAATATAAACAATATTTATGAAATAAGACATGCAACACTCTTTTCATGAAACTGAATCAACTAGACAAAGTTCTATAGAAAATATATTATTATTGGCTTGGATTTTTTTTTCTCTCCCTTATGAGATGTGTGTACTGTAAGTGACCAATAGGGGGCAAAATTGCTGCAGCCCTGTATACAGGATGAAGGGGTACAGTATATACGTGTATATGAGTGAGTGTATTAAAAATAAAATTCGACATGTACAGTATATATTCAGTCGCATCAAGTTCCCGGATGAATACTTCTCACACTAAAACCTCCTGGTACGAGTGTTCGGGCGCTGGCGATAACATCTGCGTTCACCACACTGACCCTGGTTTATGAGCCAAACAGGGAGGATCTGAGAGCAGCATGTGATGGACGCAGTGTTTACAGTGGAGTTCATAAAGAGGCGCAGCAGTCGCGAGAGCCAAAGCTCGTCAAGCGTAAAGAGAGAAGAAACAAAGCACAAAGAGGCAAGAGCATGTGCTTCCTCGGACCAGAGCCTGGTACACAATCCAAGGAAGCCTGACGCACACAGACAGAGAAGAAAACTCAAAGAAGGTCAGGCAGTGGGCAAGAGTGACATCGACTAAGGCTGCTTCCTTTCTTTCAGGAGAGACTACAGGCTTCCCCTCGGTTCCTGCTCTCGCACAATGTGACGCTCGCTGTTTCGTTCTTACGCACTCCAGCCCTATCGTGAACAGATTATTCCGAATATAAACAAGGCCCTATATTTCTAGTTTCTTTTTCTAGAAATGCGTGTGTGTGTGTGCATGTGTTTCTGACCTTGCTCTGTGCGTGGCGGGTCGTGTAGTATTTTGAGGTAACACTCGAACTGAGCTGTGAGAATCTGCACCCTCGACACCTTCATCACGGCGGTGAAGGACACGGGGTCGTCAGTCACTTCCTCCATCGGCATTGCGGTCGATGCTATCACATCCTCGGCCTGACACAACTGCAAAGGGAGCCGCAGACGGACAGTACACACGCCGTCACACACATCACACACGCACTGAGCTTTCACTCTGATATGCCACCACAGCTGTTATGCTGTTATGGATACAGAACCGATTTGTTGCAAGACAGATCATTTCTTTATTTTCTTTATTAATTCAATTCAAATAAGATTAGAGATACGAAAATGTATTTGCATGCGCTAACTTCTAAAGCCTGGAACATTTCTGAAGTTTATCTCGGTATGGATGGTTTGAAAACAGCAAAAGTTTTTTTTTTCTTCTATTAAATCACTGCCTTTATAAAAAAAAAAAAAAAAACATTTCAGACAGCGAAGCAAGAGTACAAAGACATTGCATAATATTTATGCATACTGATCATTTTCAACTTTTAATTAAATTTTATTACATTTTTTAGTAACGTAAGCTTATGTGAGTGAGAATCTCTATGCGGTAAACTGGTGTGTGTGTGTGTGTGTGTGTGTGCGCGCGTGTGTGTGTGAATCTTGTCCTACACAGTAGCCCTCCCACTTCCTCCTCCTCTCTTCTCCTCCTCCCTCATATTTTTCTATGAATATTTTTGGATTGTGGAACAAATCGTCAGAGTTTCCATTATTTTTCATAGGGAATTTCGCTTTGATATACAAGCACGCTTCTAAAACGAATTCCAAGGTTGAACTGTATTTGTTCCGCTAATTTCTAACTTCTAAAGCCTGGGACATTTCTGGAGTTTATCTCGGTATGGAAGGTTTGAAAACAGCAAAAGATTTTTTTTTTCTATTAAATCACTGCCTTTATAAAAAAACAAAAAACAAACAAAAAAAATAAATAAATAAAAAAACATTTCAGACAGAGAAGCAAGAGTACAAGGACATTGCATAATATTTATGCATACTGATCATTTTCTGTTATAGAAAAAAAAAGATATTAAAAGAGCCATTTAAAGTTGAATACATTTTTATCTCTTCATAAACTGTTAGTATTTTTTGTTTTTTTTAAGCCTTTAATTTAATATCTATGTTGACAGAGTATCAAGTGATGGATCGGAATGCTTATTTAAGTTGAATCATTCATCTTTGTTGTTTAATAAATTAACGTAAACAAAATATAAACACCTATTTTCAGCAGTACAACATGTCATTCTTCAATTTAAAAAAAGTTTTTTTTTGTAATATGATATAAGATTAACAAATGAGACATTTCTCTTCATGCTATAATTAAAGAAATGTTTTATATTGCAGGCAAATCTTCACGACACACACACACACACCTCAGTGGTGAGCAGTCGTAGAAACAGCAGTAGGAATGTTGGGTGTTTTCCCATGATGCACTACAAGAGGCAGTGAAAGGGGGCGCAACAGCTCATCAGTCCTCTGTGGAAACAAAAGACATTTATCACGTTAATAAGCTGATCCAGATTCATGCGAGGACGAATTTGTCAGTGTCCACGACGGTCACTGAAAAAACCCTGGAACTGAAATAAATAATCACTTGAGGAACATCACCTAAGGAAAATCGGACACTGCTACTCAATAGTGATTCAACATAGTCCACTTTTGTTCAGACACTTCTTCCTCCTTGACCTTGGAGTTCACCTTGGAAATTGACTTCGGCTCTTTGTGTTATTCTTCTTGTTTAATCTGACGTCATTTGTCAAGGGAGCTTGGCTACAGTTCCCTGCTTCGTAAACGTCTTTATAATATTTAAAGCTGTAGTCACAGGAATATGAAGCTGTCTGAAGATTGTCTTGCTCATCTATACCGCTTCATCCTGTGTGCAGGGTCGCGGGGGGGGCCTGGAGCCTATCCCAGGAGACTAAGGGGAAACACACATGCCTTGCAGATTGCACCCACACACTCCTAATGTGCAGGTCTTTGGACTGTGGGAGGAAACCAGAGGTTTTTTTTTTTTTTAATATTATAATTTTTTTTTATACATGTACAAAAATTACTTTTATTTCCGCAAAAAAAATATCCGGCAAGAAAAGAATTTTCTGTGTGAATAAACAAGCAGGTGACGTCAGGTCCTGGGAAAGACGGAGGCTGGTTCTGCAGGTTGCTCAGTAAAACTAAGCAGCTCATGTCCTTCTAAAACTGCACACACTGAACGTTTATAAGCAAAGACTCGTCAAACCAATTACTCCTCAGGGCGGGAACTCGTTTCCCTTTTCCGCTATAACAGTATGTTTTTCTTTATACAGTACATGGTCCAATCCCTAATTCAACAGACACGTGGCAAGTCTTCAATCCGCATTTGAAAGAAAATAGTACACAACGTGGACGAACTGCCGGTCAGTGCCACACGCGCACGAGCATCACACACGGACTCATCACGGGCCGCTCCGCAGGACTCATTTCTTTAACTCTGAAGCTGTTTCCATTCACTTTTCCCTCAACTTTCTTTTCAATTAAACGTGAACGGGACACATACAATGACGCAAATGTTTTTATTTATTTATTTATTTTCCCAGGAAAATTGAAATACCGAGGCCTCAAGGACATGTTGTGGTAATTACTCCTTAAAAGCATTCTGCTGTTGGCTTATTATACTCCAAATGCCAAGCATAATGGAGAGATTTACGTAAAACCTTTTCCCCTTATATGCCTGCAACCCTCCGCTGTGCACATGAATAACAGCTTTTCAGACTCAAATTCACAGACGCAGAAGAAACTCTACATCGCTTTTTCTCTCACGTGTATCGTATTCATGGCCGTGTAGGCTTTTCACAGAATTATATTTCACAGAGTTACCTGTTAGGAAGTCTTCTGTTAGTCTTATATGTTATATAAGAAATATCTATACATATAATAAAACTGTACAGGTCATATGTTTGTGAAAAAAGAATAGATTTTTGGATTTTTTTTCTGTATGTTTGTCTGTTTGTTTGTGCACAGATTACATAAAAACTACTGAACTACTTTTAATGGGGTTTTCACAGGTGTGCAGTTGAACCTTGGATTGGGAGTACTTGGTCTGCGAGTGTTTTGCAAGACGAGCAAAACTTTGAAGTAAATTTTAGTAAATTTTTTTTAGTAAAGTAAAGTGTGTCCATGTGTCTGTGTGTGTGTGCGCGTGCTTATGTGAGTGAGAATCTCTATGCGGTAAACTGGTGTGTGTGTGTGTGTGTGTGTGTGTGTGTGTGCGCATATGTGTGTGAAACTTGTCCTACACAGTAGGACCCCCCCCCCAACTTCCTCCTCCTCTCTTCTCCTCCTCCCTCATATTTTTCTATGAATATTTTTGGGTTGTGGAACAATTCGTCCGAGTTTCCATTATTTTTCATAGGGAAATTCGCTTTGATATACAAGCACGCTCCTAGAACGAATTCCAAGGTTGAACTGTATTTGTTCGAGGCTCTGCTTCATCGCAATCGGCCCATAGGAAGAGAAGATTGAAATTTAAATGGAAAATACCCTTATTTTATTAAAAAAAATTTCTGTTGAAATTCAACAGATGGTGCTGTACATTTTTAACACGCACTTACTGTATGACTGTGTGATTAAAATTATAAACACGATCTCACGCCGCTATTCCGCGCACTTCACTGTAACCCCTAAAAATGTAATGTACAAAACAACTGATAATAAACACGATCTCACGCCGTTATTCCGCGCACTTCACTGTAACCCCTAAAAACGTAATGTACAAAACAACTGATAATGAACATTAAAAAAACTAGTCGGTAGTCTGCACGAGCGCAGAATGTAGTCATTTTCATCCAACAGGTTATGGAAGTATAATCTGACATCGCAAAAATATGGTATCATACAGTATGGTATAAAATTAAGCAAAAAACTTGCTGGGATTAACTCATAAAATCGCAAGTAGCTAGCAAAGATAGCACTAGTGAGCACTTTAAGCAGACCGACAGTCTCTACTACTGTTGCACTTCGGGCAAGTTAATTGTGGTAAGAAGATTAAAGTAAATGAGTGACGAAAAGTACATTTCTAAGTTGTTGTACAGTACTGTGCCAGGTCTTGTGCATTTCTTCATATGAAATTGAATTAAATAAAATGATGTAGATTAAAATAAAACAAATGTGAACAAATGTTTTCATGCGACAGGCTGCAAAGTACCTATGGATGCAATTTAAAAGCTGGATGTTTATGGAACAACCTCAGCAGCAGCGACCTCATTTCCCCTCTCGTCTGTTCCAACCACTCGGCAATCAATTAGGCAACCAATCACCTAATCGGATCAATTTGGGAACACCAATTAGGTTAATCTGCATGTCGTTGGACTATGGGAGGAAACTCACCAAGCACCAAGAAACTCCATGTGCACAGACCCGAGGTGGGAATCGAACCCAGGACCTAGTACCGAAGCTCAGCAGAAAGATCTATTTAAGTAAAAAGTACAGCATTTCTTCACAACTCTATCTCAGTAGAAAGAAAATTAAATTGTAAACAAAGTTGTCAAAACAATTCTTTACAATTCAGTACATTAACTAAGTCCAAATACTCAAGTATAACACATCACGGTGCCAATGTTATAGGCCAAAATGCACAGTTCTGGCTCTTTTGTTAGTTTGTTCAAATTGATTCACAGCAACATCGGCTGGGCTTTCCTACACCATACAGGCCTTAGACAGGATGCAGGATAATTTACTAAAGCGATTTAGTGTACAAATGAGGTTTGATCCAATGTGTGAAGGGTTTAAAGAGTTTCGAGCTAATCTGTAAGGGGAAATGTTTACACGTGTAATTATGAAAATCCTGGTAATCCTGGTTTCCGAAAAGCCCAGGTGTGGCTTGATTTTATCCATCCAGACTTTTATCCATTATATTATGAAAACTATGTGTCTGAGTTCAGCACTTACATATCGATGACTTGCATCTCTGGTAAGCCGCAAGTGGCACTTGTCACGATTTCATTGTTTTTTTTAAAAATTATTATATTTATATTATTATATATTTGAGGTTCATTTCAAATGGGATTGATAGAAATGTAGTACGGACAGTCGTTAGTGTGCGACATGTGGGTCTGTTTTTTTTTTTATATAAGACTTTAGTCTCTAATTGGATATAACAACCACATACTGTTACCCACACTACAGTCTGTGACTGATTATGACTTGGTGATTGTGTAAAGACAAACTTTCTTGATGGTAAAACGAAGAAATTATCTGTACAGAATCTCTTAAATCCTTTAAAAGGTGTCTGAAGTCTCATCTCATCTATAATTATTATTATTATTATTATTATTATGGGAGACTGAAAATGCGGACAGGAGTTTCATAAATGGGTATTTCTTGTGATTCCCCTGGCACCCTGACTTGTTTGCATTGGAATTTGTGTACATGTATAAAAGCTATGTCTACTGTAGAGTTAAAAACTCTTTGATCACTAAACCGCCTGACTGATATAGTAGTTATATTCTAATTGATTTAAAAGTAGTGGCATTAATTTGCATTAGTAAAGACGGCTGTTGGAATCTGACATAAGACATTATTTTCATACCCACTTCAGTGAACATACATATGGGGAACAAAGCGTGTTGAGGCTTTTATAGAAAAGAAATCAACAACAGTGAATTTGCCAAAGAATGACATGTCCCAATTTTAGCTAGTAAATGTTGTGGAATGCCCAAGCTGCTTTGTATTATCGCTTCGATACACATGTCTGGCAAGAAAAATGTTGCAGCTTCAGAGCGGGTCAAATTATTATGGGCCTGCAGCAAGCAAAGAAAACAACAAAGAAGATTTGAAATGACTTTGGATTACAAATTGGATTAAGAACTGTCCAACTTTCCGAAATGGTAAGAGGTCATGTAGCCTGATGAATCCAGATTGACCCTATTCCAGAGCTTCTGGGTAAAAAGGGAAGCGTACAGTATGAAGCGATGCACACATCATGCATAGTGCCCACTGTACACACCTCTGGAGGCAGTGTTATGAGCTGGAGTTGCTTCAGTTGGCAATAAAATGAAGTGATGATGTTTTGAAGGAAGTATATCCCAGACCTTTGTAAAAGAGTGATTCTGTAAACATGAGGACAACATTGTGTGTTGCAATCAAGGCCAAAGATGATCCAATGAAATCCTAAAGTGTGCATCGCTCCCTCAGCATGACTATTTTTATTTGCTCTTTTTGGAAATACCCAAAAAAAATAAATATCAAGAAACAACACACAGCTCCGCTATTCTAAATACTTTCCTATGCCAGAAACTTATGGAAACTGAAGAATATAAATAAATCTTCAACTTCATTATATCAAAAAATTTATGTTGGCTTTGCTAAATCCCAACATATTTAAGTAATAAAGTTATTTATTACTACACCCTACTAATAAAAAAGTTGTTGGAGCTTTTGGGGGTTTTTCCCCACATTGCACAATTTGAGCAACTTGGGACAGCATTGGCTCAGTGGTTAAGGCATTGGACTATATGTGGAAGGTCTCAGGTTCAAACCAAAGCACCACCAAGTTGCCCGTCGGGGCCCATAAGCAAAGCCCTTTACCCTCAACTGCTCAGATAAATAATGAGATAAACATAAATGCTGTAAACGATCCTAAACTGATACAATCTCAAGATAGTAGGAAATTCTCGGCAGATTGATTGGAAGTTTGTCAATTTCGGGAGCATTGTACTGTAGGTGTTCTTGGAGGTCTCCATCATGATCCTATGGAGACACCAGCTTTATTAGATGATGGAGTGATGTAATTTCAATAATATTTTAACATGCGCTTCAGAGCCGTTTGTAGCAGAGTCTAAAGTACATTGTACCGGTTCACGGCTAATGTGTAGCGAGTTCATAAGGAATTAAGAAATGTGACATAATCGTGTGAAGTATTATCACGATACCTAGGTGCCAGTTTGATTTGTATTGCGGTTCTCAAAGCATCACGATTTTATCATCCTCCAGATTTACCCCCCCCCCAAAAAAAAATACAATTTAGCTAATAATTTGCTCCTCGCACACGAATAGTTTAGAGTGCACCACCTATAGGATCATTAAGGAACTGCAACATTTTATCACCTTTATCACTTTATAGGTAACTAAAAAAAAAACATGTTTTAAATTCATTTTAGAATCAGTCTGATGATACCAAACAATTCCCAAACAAAAGTATCACAAATCTATCATTTTTGTATTTCATTTTCAATTAATATGCTAAACTGTTCTCCTGAAACGCCCGTATCACAAAGTGCCCCTTCAACACTTTCACTGTCTCTTTTGGTATGTTTAGTTTTTAAGCTATTATCTGTGTAAACTACGAGTGAGACGCGTCTGTGTTCAAAAATGCACAGAGAGTTGCATGCAGTGAGAAGAGGACTGTTGCGTGTCGGAAACAGGAAACACAGCCGGATCACATGACCTCTGCCGATCCCAAGAGGCACTGCGTGGGTAGTTTACTGTTGCGGGGTTAAAGGTCAAGAACATCAGGGACTGGGAAGCAGAGGCTCGGTTTCAACAAGGGAAACGTCAACGCAACAAACGTCAGGGTTTTCAACTCTACAGATAAAAGAATGGAGTGTGTACATAGTACTGAACTAACCGATCTGCCATGAGAGACCAGTCATGGTTTTAGGGACCACCAGTACAGCAGGAGCTGTGGGATATACAATACAGTATATTGGGGGGAAAAAAAAAGAAGGAAAGAAAACATGGTGAACAAAATGTGTCTATCAAATGAGCATGCTAGCTGAACAATACCAAGTTCGGTTTAAAGGAGAGATAATCATATAATTATGGGGTTAGACAGGATGATAGGGTGAAAAGAATACTGCAGTTATAATTATAATACAGCAGGCTTTAAGTCGCAAATTTGATTGGTCAGAATATTGACTGATATTTAATAACAGAAGCTCTAACTGTAGTTCCATAGGAAAGATAAGACACGATAAATAAGATAAGAAAAATAAAATAAGATAAAATAAGATAAGACAAATAAGATAAGATAAGATAAGATATGACAAATAAGATAAGATAAGATAAAACAAATGAGATAAAATAAGATAAGATAAGACAAATAAGATGAGATAAGATAAAAGAAATGAGATAAGATAAGACAAATAAGATAAGATAAGATATGACAAATAATATAAGATAAAACAAATGAGCTAAAATAAGATAATATAAGACAAATAAGATAAGATAAAAAATGAGATAAAATAAGATAAGATAAGATGACAAATAAGATAAGATAAAACAAATGAGATAAAATAAGACAAGATAAGACAGATAAGATAAGATAAGATATTTAACAAGAAACCTCTCTAATGACAGAAATGTGACGCTGCATTGTCACTGATTCATCTCTTGCATTGCTACAGCTTTTTAAAAAACTTTTTTTCTTTACGAGGGCCATTGTTGCAGTTAAATTATGATATGACAAATAAGATAAGATAAAACAAACGAGATAAAATAAGATAAGATAAAACAAATGAGATAAGATAAGATAAAACAAATGAGATAAGATAAGATAAGATATGACAAATAAGATAAGATAAGATAAATCTAAACTAATCCAGAGAAAAATTGCAGAATGCAGACTCCATGGACTCAAA
Source organism: Clarias batrachus (assembly GCA_003987875.1). NCBI lineage: Eukaryota > Metazoa > Chordata > Actinopteri > Siluriformes > Clariidae > Clarias > Clarias batrachus. Next base: position 134,184 of record QMIH01000243.1, read on the forward strand.
ATCATATTTTATGATATTTAATAAAGAAAAAATAATCATATTGGTGAATAAGAGTGAATTGAACATTTCTGGAAGTTTTCGCTTTCATATCAAGGCAATCCAGTTTCTCTGTAACATGACAAGCTGATGGATTTCTTTTTTTTTTCAAGCCAAAAGAAAAATCTAAGTGAACAAATGTTAAAGATAACAGGAACTTTTCCATCACATTATACTATACTATAACTATACTATAAACATAGTTCCAAACGTGACATCGCACTCGTTAATGAAGTAAAAAACTGTTGTTGTTGTTGGCGAATTGCTCTGGTATAAAATCCCACACCATCCTGTGATTGGATATGATTAACGTGATGCACTAACATGGAAGAGGCTCTGAAAAAAAATGTCGCTCTCCAATCAGTATGAATCACTGACTCGGTTTTCCGTTTGATTACAGACCCGAGTATAATCCTGATAATATCAGCTGTATGAGCCACAATAGATGTGGTGTCTCTGCTACAGTATGCGTCAGCGCTCGGAGTCGCGGGAGGGTTATTTTTACTCTGAGGGGGAACTAGGAGCTTCTAAAGCCCAGGAAGGATGCGAGGAAAGAAGAAGGGAAAGAAGGGCCATCTTCCTCCTCCGCCGCCGGGCCGCTCGCCTAGCAGTGTTTGGGTTAAAAATAAGCCATTGTTGCACAGACACAAAAGACAGTCCTGAACAAGTACCTCAGCATCCGCGACTACTTTTCGTACTGAACGTGACATCGGTAAGGGGGGGGGGGATTCCAGAATGTTAAGGGGCCACAAGCATGATTCAGACTCAAACGTGAGACTTTATTTTCCACCCAAAAATGTAATGAATTTGTAAGAGCTTCAGTTGGCGAGCATTATATCCAGCTTTTCTGCTCCAGAGGAAGTAAGTGAGTCACTCGTCTCTGCGTCTGAGGGTCAGCGCTGATAAGCCGCCTCATTGCGTTCATGTTTTCTATCTGCCTGGAGAGTAACTACGAGCTTTTATTTTCCCATTATTAAAGCCAGAAATAGTCTCGTACGCTTGGACGTGCACCAGCTCACCCGTGCAGTGACAGCACTCACTAAAAAAAAAAAAAAAAAAGAGCTGCTTCGTGTCCGGTTCCTGGCTGACGCACACTTCCGTGGCACAGCCGCGTCCCTGTGTGAATGGACCCTCCGGATAAATGGCTTGTATTGATGAGGCTATTTGATGACACCAAAAAAGTGAAAAGAAAAACTGTAAAACTGTGGTCTGTTCAAAAGATGGAAAAGCGAAAAAGAAAAAAAAAACAAAACTAGAGGTCATTAGTATCTAACCTAACAGGCTACGTAGAGACTCATTCAGATGACCAGCTTGTCAGTAATCTCGGCCTCAGCGCAGCCTTTTGCACACTTTTCTGGCCCAAGCTTCAAGAGCTTAATGAGCTTTTTCAAAGCGAGCCATTCACGCAACATCGTGCACATACTCGAGATTACAGCAGCAGCCATTAAATAGAAGGTCAACGCCAAGGCAGATTTCTGAGACAGGCTTTTGATTAAGTTGAGCGATTTTATCCGCGGTACTTACAAAAAGTTTCAAATAGGTAAAAATCTTAAGGTCAGACTTATGTGCGTTTTTTTCTTTTTTTTTTTTTTTATCATAATGGAAAAAAAATCAGTCTGTGTTAGTATTCAGTACTAAAAAAAAAAAAAAAAAAATAGTGCTATACATTTTGAAACACCCACATTAGTTTGTTTAGTCAGTAACGTTGTGCCATCCTGCCCGAGCTCTTTCCATTGGTATGTCACAACACTAATCTGTACCTCAGCCAATGTGGCGGCCATCTTTAGCAGCAAATATAAGGGAAGTTCAAGTGAAACTGAGACTTCTGAGAACTGAGTTTTTTTCCTCTACTTCTGTATATATAATCCACTGCCACACTAATGCACTTCCCTTAGTGCTAGCATAGCAGCAAGGTACTGTAGGACGTTTTCTCAGTATGTCTGAGTCACGATGGTACGGCCTGCTTCACATCTGTAACTCTGGCCTTCCAGGAACTCCTTTAATGGAAATGGCCTGGAGCGAGAAAAGGACTGTACGGGGGATGTGGCAAGGCAATAACTCCCAGCTGAATTCCTGTAATGCGCCAGTGCTGTTGGTGAATAACTGTGTGTACAGTTCCCACAGACAGATTATCCATCGATCTTTCAAGGATGATGCGTTCCACTCGCCGAATGTTCATGGGAACGACTGCAGTGGGCTCCGAGCCACCTCAGCTGACGGACGGTCTCCTTTAAAAACGTTCGCACCGTTCAAATGTTTTTACTGCGGCGAAGAGTCTCAGCACCGCGCTGTGCTTGAATATCAAACGTTTTATCAAATCCTCATTCCTGAGACGTTTCATTACAAGTTCATTACTTTGACTTAAACACTCCTCAGAATGCACACTTAAGTGGTGGATAAATTATAATTCCAAATGTTGTCCAAGGACAAAAAGGTCTGTGGTTGATCTGTGGTTTTACGTCGTGGACAGACTTTCATTCCTGAGCATGCTTCGTTTCTGGGTACATTTATTAATAAGAAAAAACGTCAATAGTAGCTTTGTGTATTAAAATGGTATTATATTAATAATAGTAAAAAATAAAAGTGATCGGGAAAGAGAGTCATGACCCATAATTATACAAGTATCATTGGTTTCAAACTCTGCTCCTCAAAACATGGTGTCGTCCTGTACGCCGTCAAAACTTATATAATCTAGCACCAAACTGCTCATACCTTCGCTTCTACTCAACACTGTGATATTATTTACGGTGCAGGTTTAACTTCAGGCAAATACTGAAGGGCACGAAAAGGTTCATTAAATTCTGTCCAGCCAGTTTTGCGTGATGCTGTGACGAAATCTAAACTGGACAGACAGGTCGATATACAGACAGATTTTCTGAGACTGGTTTCGGGTCCTACGAAAGTATGAAACGTACCGATGCAGTATCATTTCAAGAGTGAGTTCTGACCAATGTACAAACAAAACCTTTCTTATATGCTGTACCATGCAAAAGTCTTAGGCGCCATATTATCTGTAGTACAAATTTTGTTATACAAGTTTATTATGTCTGCATTATTATGTACAAGACCATTCCCTACAAAGATACACTACAATTAATGAATAAATAACATTACAGAAGAATATTTGCATGCCTGAAAAGAAAGCAACATGGGAGATCAAAAAAAAAAAAATCAATAATGTAAACTCCTGGGTTTCGCATGTAAATCGAAAGGAGCGCGTGTGACGAAGTTACCTAAAGAACTCCTATTCTCCAGCATGCTCAGTAAAACCTAACAGCTGTTTTACTTAGAATACTGCAAACATCTGTATCGAACACCACCGCTTACTGTATGTTCAAGCAAAGAGTTTCCACACCAAATTCTGACCGTTTACTGTTTATGCTATTGCTTAGTGCTTTTTCTAGAAGTTTCTTTTAATGTAGAAATGTTTTCAAAAGCATCATTGCATATGGTAAGACTTTTGCACAGTACTGTAAATAAAACAGCTGTGAGGTTTTACTGAGCATGCTGGAGAATATGAGATCTTCGTCACACTCGCTCCTTTCTATTTTCATACAAAACCCAGGAGTCTACATTATTGAATTTTTTTCCCCCATCTGTAATGTTAAATGTTATTTATTCATTAATTTTCGTGTATCTTTGTCTTTGTAAGGAATGGTCTTGTACATAATAATGCAAACATAATAAACTTAGATAACAAAATTTGTATTACAGATAATATGGCGCCTAAGACTTTTGCCCAGGACTGTATATACTGTATATTCGACAATTTTCCTCACCTGATGATACCAAGAGCTTATAAAATGAATTCAAATTTATCAATGCACTATGCGATGTTATGGACACATTCACAGTAATTCTTCATGCGTACTGCACATTCATGCGCATTATATACTCTCTTCTACTAGACACCGTTTATTTTGGAACATAGTTTTATATTTTTCTTGGAATCATCTCAAAACCCTTGTGTCACAGGGTTCAACATATAGTAGAAGCCTCAAAGACTTGACCCACCAAAGCCAACAAACCTTAAATCACATAACAACTTGTCCTAAAAACACCTAATATGATGTAAAACGATTGGATGTTTTGCTCCCACAATGGATCATGCGGTACAGGACATTCTGACACGTTCAGTCTCAGCTGTTGTAGCTCTGGGATTTGCCGCAGAAGGTTGAGGGTTCACATCTCAGCGCTGTCAAACTGCCACTCGCGGGCCCTTGAGCATCAGCTTGTACAGCAGTGCTGTAAAATTTCCGACCCTGCATTCTGACCCTGACTTCCTTCCAAGCTGGGATATGTGACAAAAAGCATTTCAATGTGTTGTACACGAGGGATGTAATCAGTCATTCAGAACCAACAGATAGCACGTACGAAACGGATACAAATGTATATACAACCAGGAGCAGATTTCTGTCTGGTTATTTGCCCCTTTCTCTATTCCACATTAGGATTTCCTTAAAGGGAACCAAATCCAGTATCTGGATTGGCCGATTAGTAATGACATCATCGCTTACAAACCAATACGCTATGCTAATTTAAAAGCCACATTTACACATTAGACACAATTTGGGAACACCAACTAGCCTAACCTGCATGTCTTTGCATAAACAGTGGAACCTCGGTTTGCGAGTAACGTGGTTTACGAGTGTTCCGCAAACCGAGTAAAGATTTTCAATAAATTTTTAATCGGAAACCGAGCAAGTATTAGTTTACTAGCGCCGAGTATCATGTATCACGCATGCGTCTCTTATTTTGACACCGAGTGGCAAGTGATCACAACTGAGCCAATGATTTTACTCTCTCTTGCGCTGCGGGAATTAATTATGGGTAATAATTGGGAAACACTTAACTGTCTGGATTTATTTTAACTTTTTAAAAAAATGTTAAGTGCAGGTTAATTTGTTTTATTTTTACTTTATATGTTGTATTAATTATTTTTATGTATTTATTGTTTTGGTCTGTCGAACGAATAATTTGAGTTGTCATTATTTCTTATGGCAAAATTAAATTTGGTTTACAAGTATTTTGGAATACGAGTCCGCTTCCGGAACGAATTATGCTCGTAATCCAAGGTTCCACTGTACTAGCTTAATGCTTGCCATTGTGCTTGATAACTGCAGACATCCCACTACTCCCGGACGTTCCAGGAGGCTGGCATTTATTGAGAACAGCTCCCTGATGTCTGCAAATCATGTAGAATATCTGGGAAATTGCTTTTTGAAAAGCCAAAAAGAGAGACAACATACACACCCCCCCCACCCCTCCTCCAACCCGCCCAAGTTTTGCTTTGTAAAACACATTGAACGTTAAGAAGATATTAAAGTGCATGAAACCGTGTTATTCGACAGCCTCCTGTCTGGGTCTGGGTTCGATCCCCCCGCCTCTGGCTCTGTGTGCATGGAGTTCGTATGTTCTCCCCATGCTTGCTTGGACGGGTTCCTCCTACAGTCCAAAGACATGCAGATTAGACTAATTTGCTCCCCAAATGGCCTGTAGTTTGTGAATGAGTGTGTGAATGTTGACCGGAGGCCCTAAATTTCCTAAAATAGTAATGATCACCTTTGGCCTCCATGGTCCCCAGGTGGACTACAGAGGATCCTAGATAGATGGATGGATGGAATGGAGTCATTCATTAGCATTTGATTGCTAGCATTATTTATATTATGGCCTGTATTGTGGCCCTGTGTAATGAGGACACACTAGGTTAAAGCTGTAACAGAATACAATTTAAAAAATATATATTTTTAAATGACCATCTATGCTATTAGGGTTAGAAAACATTCTTGCTTGTCACAATTATGACCTCAGTTGATGTAGAACTGCTAGCATCATGGAGATATTTATAGCTCTGTTTTTTCAGCATTCAGGCCAGACCCATTTCGAGATAAAAGCCGAATCCAGATACAGATTAAAAAACAATAAAAATCCAGATATAGATTGTGTCATTGCATTGCACTGTAACCCTATATATGTGTTTATATATAATTACATACAGTATATATATTACATATTTACAGCTTTGTCAACAAGAAACAAGTTTTCATTTATAGCAATTTTACTTTTATCGAGCGTTCCTGAAAGACTAAATTCATTAGTGACTTGACAGGATAGATCCACTTTTCTTGATATGGATGTGTATAAAATATCCAGTATACCCTGAAGATTTCTAAATAACTCAAATAAGGGTTTGAGAGCCGTGCTGGAAAGATGCCCTGTTTGATTTTCGGCTCTATTTTTGCGTTAGAAGAATGCCCCTGAAGGCTGAATGTTCTCAGAGACTTCAAGGAATAAACAAAGCGTATGCTTCGATAAGGCTGCTTTTTCTCAATGCTGCCTATAAAGATAAAAAAAAAAAAATCGATAATTCAATAATTCAATAGAAAACACAAAAGCATGTGTGAAAAGTGAGCTGGATTGTAAGCGGAACTGCTGAAGCATCGAAACAAAGGCCTTTGTAACATCCTCAAACATTATTACTACATCATATATCATTGTGAAAAAGGGAGCCACTCCTTAATTAGCACACAGTATACAGTCCACACACACACACATGCACACACATGCACAAAGAGCTGAGGCAAGAACAACATAAATTATAGAGGATGACAGCGAAACAAAAGCACCAAATTGCTTTATTTCTGTAATCGATTCTTCAGCTGAACAGAGAACGGCAGGCGATGCATGATTGTCAAATTATCATAAAAAATCAGCGTTTTTGAAGAATCTGAAAGCAGATGATATGATATGATATGATACAGCCGTGATTCATCAGCGCATTGAGAGATCTGAAAAGACTGAAGCATCGAGACAATCACGGCAACATTCCACACAAATCAGCACGGAATTCGACCCCATGTTACAGAAACGTGATCGACGACGTGAAGCAGCGAAGAGTCACTTTTCCTGCGCTGATGTTTTCTTTCACAGCTGCGCATGTTACTGACTCAGTCAAGACTTTCCCATGCAGGAAAACCTACTGCCTGTTTCAAAGCTCTGACAAAATAATCAGACGTTTTTTTTTTCGTTTGTTTCCCCTGATGAGTCTTTCTTTCCCTCTCCATCCCGTCTTTCAGGCGCTCGCATGCCGCTCTGTGTTGCTTCCTGTAGATGTTACTGTCACTTCATTCTGACACATCCACGCATGTTCTCCGATCCTATCTGTTATTATTCTTTCTCACGGTTCGCCGTGCTGTTACTCGATTAAGCCTCATATCACGCAGGATCTTAACCTTTTCTTTTCTTGACTCTACTCTGTGGCTTTTGTTATTTACACTTGGCAGTCTTCGCACCATTTCTACCCGCACTGACAATGGCTTAAATCTGACCACCGGCGTTTGTTCTACAAATCCGTCCCAGCCGTAGGACACTCCGAGTGGGCGCCTGTATATATTACTATTGTAGTGGCTCGTTTCCTCTCGTAGTGGACAGCTAAAAAGGGGGAAGAGGTTTTTTTTTTTTTTTTGGACTGTTTCACAAACAGCATAAAGCAAACTGTCACCCTGGAAAGAAAGTGACATTGTTTTTCTGGCCTTTTTTTTTTACAAATTGTTTCCATATTTATACATGTTTGAATTTTCTAAAAGTTCTCCCTAACCACATGAGGAATAAAACTTGCTGTTATAGGAAAAAAACAGAAATGGAAAGCACTTATCTTTCTATAGCAGTACAGTACTTGTTTAAGTGTTTTATTCCTCTTATATCACAGCAAATTTCCAATCATTACTTTTTTTAATAATCAATGAATGGCAGGTCGAGTCAAACTGGGACTTTGGATTGTACAGAACACAGTTCTGAGAGTAAAAACTCCCCCTGCTACACTAATGCACTTATCCCAGGGTTTCTATATTTCTTGTACACCATCAAGGTTGAAAGTTTTCTGAGAACGCCAGAGCCATGATCGAACTCTCTGCTTCATGTCTGAAACGCTGGCCTCCTAGGAACTCCTTTATTTTAATGGAAAAAAAACATGTCTGGTTTGATCACCAAAGACTTTTTGCTTTTTAGGACTATGCACAATTTCATGCCGCCCTTTCAACATGTTTGAGCCATTAAAGGAGTTCCTGGGAGGCCAGCTTTTCAGGCAGTCTGATCATGGCTACCTTGATGGTATCCATGTGAAACACTGGCATAAGTGCATTAGTGTAGCTTTTTTGTTTTTTAGAGAAACAAATGAAGCTTTTAACTCTCATAACTGTATTCTGTTATACTGCACGATCAAAAGTCCCGCTTTGACTCGAACGCCCCCTGTACTGTGTGTCATTCATTGATAAAATAAAATAAAATAAAATATGAATCATCTGTTTTGTTTTGTTTTTGTTTGTTTTTTCATTAAAGGGAAAGGACCATTAAAGGAGTGCCTGGGAGGCCAGCGTTTCAGACGGGAAGCATGGCAGGGCGTTATATAAAAAAATTAAGGGATTCTCTTAAAGTGCTGACACTGGACTCGAGACTCCATTCCTATCTGTTTTAAAAATAAAATGTCTTGCTTATTATGAGATTAATATTATGCAAATCATAACGACATGATCAGATTGGAGTATAAATACACATTTCACACAATAAATCAACAGGTTTTATTCTATTAAAGCAACACCAGAGAAGTGACAGCTCTGGTTATAGTTACTTTATATAACAAGTGCAATCTGATATCTAATCAGAGGACATTCATATGGCCATTGATTTCAAAATAATGCTTTGATTTCTTTTTGGATTTCTTTTTTGCTGCTTAGTAAACGTAATGATTGACTTTGCAAATAAAACGAATAATCTGCAAACTAAAGGACTTTAAAAAAAAGACTGTAAGAATAGGATAAAGCAAAACAACTTGTGAAAGCTGGTGTCCAAAAGTAGCACACAGCTCCTATTTATATCGCAGACAGCTGCCTGGCAGGGAAACTATGTCCTGTGGTGGAGACTGGGTAAAGAGACTCCGGAGCACCTGTGATTTCTGTCCACCGCGTCCTTGAAACCGGTGGCCATTGCACAAGTGGAGTCTATAACACCAAACATCAAACTGCATTGTACTGTTGCACTGTATTAGATTTCAAATCCGCAACATACTCGATCTAAGCGACACCGCCACCACTGTGACTTATTCCGATTTTTTTTAGGTACTGGATTTGTTGTCTTGATCTCGGACTCGCCCAGAAACACATCAGCTCGAACTGTGTCACAGCGTTCAACCAGAATCTCTTCCCAGTAACTCATCTGCACAGGACATGTAAGAAATTCTCCAGACTTTTAGATTTGACAATTTATTGTCAAATTATTTACGATTCAGGTCATATTATCATTACTCAAACATGCACAGTAATATTTCAGACTTTTTTTTTTTTTGGAGCCAGAGAACTGAAGTCTCCACTCCTAGGATACAGTGTTTATTAAAGCCGCTATAAACACTGTATTTTATTTATAGGCTCAACTGAACTTTTGTACCGGACCATTTCAACTAAAGTGACACAATAAGATTCGTAATAATAATAATTTTTCATCATTTAATACCTATTATAAAATCACAACAGTTTCCCTTACTGTAACAATACGTAAAATGCACATGGAACAACTCCCCCCCTTAGCCCCCCCCCTCCGGATCCCACTTAGACAACTATGGCCTTGAACTCTTAATGAAATGGGAAACATCTAATAGCGCAGATGCCAAGTTCCTTAATAGTATTACTGTACAGAGGATGTACGTGTATTTAGGCTGAATCCCACATGGCCGGTAATTCCAATTTAATTAGAGGGATTTTACATAGACCTTTTTTACCATGGAGGGATTTAACCGTAAAATAAATCTCATAGACGCCCCCCTCCCCATATAACTAGTCAAATATTAGGCTTGTTACAGTCTATTACGCATGCAAGTATTATATTACGTTCGTCTTGTTCTCTCCACTAACGGAACAGATCCGAGTGTGAATCATTTATAGGTTCGTCTCAGTGAGACTTTAGACATGACCATATTAACAAAGGATAATAAATAGAGATGATCTGATGGTCAAGGCATCCATCACAAATAACTCGGCCCAGTTATTCAGAACAATAATGTGTGTAGATAAAGATCCTCAACCTGAAGATGATTGACGGTTTAATTTAATTCGATGAAACAATTAAAGTTATAAACGCCAAACTTCCAAACACCAAATTTTAATGAATCTTTTAAACAACTATCTATAAGTGTCAATAATAAATATACAGTAATAACTTGCAAAGAAGATGATGAGGATGATGATGATTGCAATGAGCAAAGTTACAGAGCATCACACACGGAACCTCTTGAACATGCTTCACCTACCCCCGGGGGTCCTCAGAGGGCACTTTAAGAACTCCAAATCTTTGACGGGCCGTTCGAGTCAAACCGGGATTTGTAATGAAATTCCTTGTAAATGAAGACTTTTGATATGTACATTATAGGAGACTTTAAGCACAGGAGTCTCTTTTCACCTGTGGAATGCCTGACACTTTGAAATGGATGGAACCAACTGCGCATGTGTCTGTGGGATACTGCAAGCACAATCGTTCACTATTGGGCCGTTAGAGAATTTCCTGGGAGGCTTCAGATTAATGTAATGAAACGCTGGGATAAGGAAATTAGTGAAGCAACAGAATATATCCATCCAGGGGCGGATCTACCGAGGTGGCACGGGGTGGCAATTTGGAGTGCCCCATTTGCCACCCAAGCATTAGTGTTCTAGTGTTCTAAAAATTAAAGAGTTTTTTTATTTATCTGACGTTCCAATCGAGATATCAGTTTCAAGTCAATCACACATCAGCGTTTATTTCATTTTTATAGGACAATGTAAAAATGTGCACCCTAGTGTATACACCGAATAAGAATAGCGTTCCTTGAATCCACAAAAACCATGCAAGGATACTTGCTTCAGTGTTGCCCCCCCTCATAATTTTAATGCCACCCCATGAAAAAATTTCTAGACCCGCCCCTGTATCCAGCCATCCATCCATCCATCCATCTAGGAACGTATGTAGTCAAACTAGGGACCGTGGAGGCCAATAGAAACCATTATTTATTCCCATTTTCACTGCTGTGGTAGGATTCAGCATTCATTCACGCATTAACACACTAAAATTTGGGAACACCAATTAGCCTGATCTGCATGTCTTCCAGAGCAAACCCACCAAGCACTGGGAGAACATGCAAACTCCAAACACACACACACCCCAAAGGTGGGCGTCGAACCTGGAGGTGCAAGGTGACGGTGCCAACCACTACACCACCACGCCAACTAGTAAATCAGATAGAGATATAAATGTTTGGTTTTAATTCTCAGGACTGTGCTCTGCGAAATTAAAAGTCTTGCTTTGACCTGAACGCCCCTCATACTGCTAAGACTCTAACTTATATGACTTAAGACACAACTGTCAAACATACTTATAAATTGCACCTATGTTTGTTTGTAGTCTATTGTACCATGAGATGATATGAGAAATCTTAATGAGTTTCATGCACGTGGTGTTGCTTCAAAAGTCCTTCAGTAAGATGCAGAAGAGGAAACAGGTTGGTCGTAAGGTTAACTGTAACTGTACTGTAAGATGCATTCAGACTTCAGACTGCCATCATTCCGAATGTCAGCCCTATGACGGGTTATAATAACCTTCCTAACAGTGCGCGTGAATCAGACTGAAGTTTATACATCCATTTAGACTCGGCAGTAAATTCAAGTCGAAGCCCAATTCAGCAAACTTACCGTAAGAACGAGATGTTCAGCGGTTGCTCCGCGTATATCCCGTTCCCGCGAGCATGCTGAAAGCGCGCGGCTCGAGTGCGTTCCGTACGAGCGAGCGAGCGCGCGCTGATGTGCTGCCACAGTACGTTCACGCGCTCCCAGAAATAATGACCGGGTTGCCAGATTGGAGCGGATTTATCCACCTCAACTCGAACACACTGCAGCTCTACAGTACATTGTATTAACAGCAGGATTACTGACTTTCACTTCTGTTACTTCTACAAGTAAAAGAAAAATAAAATACAGGTTATGCTCAACCAATGCTGAATTATTAAATCTGTTTAAGAGGTTTAAGAGGTATTTGCTTTTTTTTTTTTTTTTAGGAGTCATTACAAAAATGGTGTTGTCACTTAGTTTTGCTAATGCCAAAATACTTGTAATGAACATAACAGATACATAACTAAAAATATAGTATGTACTTTAAATCATGATATACACTTTTTTAGTTTAATATTTAATTATAGCATTTAAAAAAAAATCACAGACAAGTTCAAAGTAATTTCTTGTCACTTTGATCATAACATCAAAGGGGAATCATATGCTTTTCATCTAAAAATGTTCTTTTCATGAAATAAACCTCCCTCATTCACTCATCATCTATACTGCTTTATCCTGTGTACAGGGTTGCGGGGGGGGGGGGGGGGGGTGGAGTGAGGTGGAGGGTGCCAGACTACCCAAGGGCGCATACATACACTCACTCACACACTACAAGCAATTTGGGAACGCCAAAAAGCCCAAATCAGTCTTTGAATTGTGGGAGGAAACCAGAGTACCAGGAGGAAACCCACCAAGCATGGGGAGAACATGCAAACTCCATGCACACCGACCTGACGCGAGATTCGAACCCTGACCCTGTAGGTGCAAGGCAGTGCTAACCACAAAACCACCGAGCATCTGATCCACAGACCATCTGATTCACGATAACACCAATATCTTATAAAGTAAGAGAATTTCTTTTTTAAATCATAAAACAATAATTGCAAATCAGAGCAAACCATGTCATCGGTGTTACTGTTCTACAAAAAAAAGAGTTTTATTTTAAAATACGTTTGATCATTTGAAACTGAATCAGAGGTTACTAGATAAAGAGCAATGGACAAATGCAAAACCTGTGTCAGACTTCATCTGTTTAAGAATGTTATGATGTATTTTGCAATTTGATGCAAAGCTTTTAATCTTTTCATTGTTGTTACTCATTTTATAGTTTTAACTCTCAAAATTTGGACATAAAAACTGATTACATCTAATAATTAATCGATTTTGACATAATTGAAAATTATTTTGAAGCCATTTTGTAAATAGTTTTTCTCTAAATTGTCATTGGTGAATGAATTAAAACCCTTCTGTTAATCTTTCACTGAATGTTTCATATAACTGGCTTTATTGATTGGGGTAATTTTAAAATATACGCTGATCTTCACGGCACAGTGGCGTAGTAGTTAGCACCTTCAGGGCCAAGGGTTTTATTTCCTCCTTGGGTCTTGTACACAGGATAAGTGGTATCGACGATGAATAGATGAATGAACACTGATCATGTATAATGTTAATACCAACTACAACGAATGTTTGTTACAGACATGTTTGTCCATCACATCTCACAGATTAAAATTCAATTAGATGTCCCATTCACCTAACAGCACAGTGAAATTATAATTTCGTTTTTGGGTTAGAGTCAGGATACAGGACCTCTGGAGCAGACAGGGTTAGGGGCAACCTGGCAGTGCTGGGACTTGAACCACTGACCTCCTGATCAAGTTATCCATAGCCTTAACCATTTGAGCCGCTTCTGCCCCTTAGGTGAGCGATTGTATTGAGGGCTGGAAAATGTGGCGACATCTTGAACTCTCTGTCCTGTTCATCCGCATGAAAGTAACACCCAAGGTTTCCCAGCAGAACATCACTTTAAGCATCACACTGCCTTTGCCAGCTTGACTTGGTGCAATTTCTAACAAACTGTGATTCTGACACCTTTCTATCAGAACCAGAATTCAATTTTCAGCAATTTGTGACACAGTACCTCTTCTGTGAGGTCAGACCACATAGGCTAGCCATGCGTATCAGTGAGTCTTGGGTGATTATGACCCTTTTGCTGGTGGTTGTTGTTGTTTTTTTCCCCAAATTTTCTCCCTAATTTGGTCGTGTCCAATTCCTCCCCGTCACTAGGGGGCTCCTACATTAAGGCTATTACTAGCACTCAGTCGGGAAGGCCGAAGACTATCACGTGTTTCTTCCGAACCACATGACGCCAGCTGACCGCATCTTTTTGAACTGTTCACTTCCACACCCTGTGGGCGGAGTAACACACTCGGAGGACAGCGCTATCCACTCCTTCTGCTTGCGTGAGCTCACAGACGCCCCTGATTGACTGTAGATTAATGTAAGAGCACTAAGTACCTCTCATCCCTCCCCTCTGAGAGAGCTCGGCCAATCAGCTCTCTCTAGACATCCAGCTGCGAGAGGTTACAGCATCACCCGGGAATCGAACTCGCGGTCTCCGTATGATAGGGCGAGCACATATGGTTTTCTTGTACCACTTTCGGTTAGTACTAACCACTGTACCCCACAGTACCTGGCATTTAACAGACATCTGTTCCAGTCGTCTAGCCATCACAGTGTAAACCTTGTACTGTATGTAGTCTTAACAATAAAGAACTCATACTTCAACCAACCCACAAATAGTTGAAAATGTTTCTGCATCAAAATTTTGATTTCTTTTTGCTCAAACAGTTCAGAACCACTACATACTGTAATGTGGGAGGTCCTTGTCCGGGATAATGTAATGTACTAAAGAACCATGTATCAAAAGATATTTCTCCTTTAATAAGTCCCGCCCTGTTGGCCTTGGGTGAGCAAAAAATACTGAAGGATATTGCTTCATTTGTTGTGCCATAAAGGAAAATGGAAGTGGTCCAAACGCCAGTCTCGGGATGCAATTTAACACAATTAACTTTAACATTTGCACAAATCTCTTTATGTTAAACAAGGAAATCCAACATGGGAACTCACGGAACACAGATCCTTGCTACTTCAATTTTTTATTCCTAATTTAAAATTCACTTGGTTTAAAGTAAACCTGGTTGTTAATAAAACAGTGCTCGAATGAATGCTTTGTGTTGAGAGTGTTGGGTTGGGGGGGGGTGGGACTAATAATTCTGTTCTGGTCGTTTGAATGTTTTGTATAACTAATTCACGTGAACGCTGCAGTAATCATTTCTTCATGTCTTTGCTGAATATTTCATAACCTCTCCTTTGCTTATGCAATTCAATTTCACGCTTCACTTAACAGGAGAGTTCATTTGGCTGTTTTGCCTTGTTTGCTGTGCAGTTTATTTCTGATAAAGTCGTTATTTCTGCATCCACTCATATCGACCTGATTACTCACTCGACTCGACTGTGCAATTTTTATTTATTCATTTATTATTATTATTATTCTTTTGCGTGTGTGTGTGATTTTCAATTTCCTGTTTAATGCGCCTCAGCTTAAAACATAATTCAATGCAATTTTGCCCCCTATTGGTCTCATACACACATCCCATAACATAACAAAAGAAAAAGAATCAAAGAAGAAGAGACAATAAAGCAAATCATATATTTTTAAGAAACATTATATGGGTGGCACCGGCGGCACGGTGGTTTACTGGTCAGCACTGTCGTCTTGCACCTTCAGGGTCTGGGTTCGATTCCCATCCAGGTTTGTTTCCGGAAAGAGTTTGGATGTTCTCTCCGTGCTTGATGGGTTTCCTCCCACAGTCCAAAGACATGGTAGTATGTATGTGTGTGTGTGCACCCTACAATGGATTGGCACCCCGTTCAGGGTGTACCCCACCTGGGATATGTTCCAGGCCCCCTGTGACTCTGTATACAGGATAAAGTGGTATAGATGAGTGAGTGAGTGTAAATAATTATGAATAAGTACATCTGTGTTACTATACAGAACTAAAACTAAAAATATGTGTAATTCCATTCCAAGATGATAGAACACTTCTTAAAATACCAATAAAAAAAATACAAATAAAAGAATGTGCAGTGCATAATCAAATCTCGTTTCCAGTTGTTAAAATATTTGGAAAAGTTGCTTAATCAGAATACACACATCAGAATTTGATGATTTATATTCATCTAATGATTAGGAATTTAGTATTGCTGGGGGTTAAATAAAACAGAAACAAAGAAAAGAAAATGTTGGAGATCTGCGCGTTCTCCTCTCCAGCTGTTGTCTTTTAATTTCGTTGTTTCTTCTGCAGAAAAAAAAGGACCAAAAAAGTAAGCTACATGAACAACAACAATAAACTGAAACGTGTGTATCTGTCATATGTTTAACATGATATTTCATATTATGAAACGTTGAAGCTACTAACTAGCAACTCAAGATATTCCTTCATCATGTATAGTTCTAGTCAATGTGATATTCGGTACGGAGTAGGGACTTTGGTAGTCAGTGGGGTATTTGAGACGGTGAGGGGTCTTTGCTACTCATTGGTGTCTTTACTAGGCTGGGAAATTTTGGCACTCTTTGGTACGCTTGACGGTTTCTTTGCTAGTTCGTAGTCTTCGGTAGTCAGTGAGATATTTTCTACTCAGTTCGGGAGTAAAGCCTTTGTTACTCAGTGGAATCTTTGGTACTCAGTGGCGTAATTGCTTGTCAGTGAACCCTTTCGTGCTAAGTGAAATCTTTGGTACTCAGTGGAGTATTTGCTGATCACTGAAGCTTTCAGTACTCAGGGGAATCTTTGGTTTTTATGATAGATGATGTATTTGCCAGACAGTGGGGTTTTTGGTAGCTCAGTGGGTTAAGGGCTCGTGATACCACATGGTGCAGTGGGAGCTCAGAGGGGTTAGTGATCAGAAGGTCAGCTACGTGCTAGTGATCAGAAGGTCAGTGGTTCAAGCCACAGCTCCACCGAGATTCCACTCTTGGGCCTTTGAGTAAATGCCTTAGCACTGCTTGCTCTAGGAAAGCTCTTTATCGTGGCAGACTCTGACCCAGGCTGTCTAAAAACATTTGGGATGGATATACCCTGCGCTGTAATGCAAAGAATTTCTCCTTTTTTTTTTTTTTTTAAAACTGTGCAGTAAAGTGAGTGTGACGAATAAACTCTAAATTAACTGATTTAACTTTGGTCCTTGGTACCCAGTGGTGTCATTGCTAGTCATATGATTATTTGGTATTCGGTGGGATATTTGCTAGGCAGCAGGATCTTTGGTACTCAACGAGGTCCTCGATGGTCAGTCTGATTACTGCACTGCAAAACATTTTGGATGATCCGAGACGAGTCTGCGTTCACATCGTCACCGTTTCACACCATTCTAACTGTAAAGTATGGTTTGGTGCCAGCGCACTTACACATCCTCTTGTGGAACTCATCCTCTTCTGTCTCTATCCAGGAGGAAAGGTGTCTGGCCTGGTGCTCTCTAACTGGGCAATGTACCCCTGCAGCATGGAATGAGCTCGCGCGATGCCCGCACACACCTGAGCTTTCCGAATGCATGGTTTCGAGTTGAGGCTGCATGCTATCTCAAAGGCCCGAGTGAAATCCTCACAGCCTTGCTCGTACTCAGCCTGAACGCAAACACAAGTACATAAATCAGTATAAATCAGGAAACATCACCCGCAAAAGACTAACCACATCCTTTCTCACAACCACACACACACACACACACACACACACACAGCTGCTCCTTCTTACTCTGGACATGTGTAGGGACCCCAGGCACATGTACGCATCCTGTAAGTTCTCATGCTGATTGTTCTCCAGACAAACCTCAAGATATTTTCGTAGATGCTTGATGGTGTCATTTATTTTACCCTCGCTACAAGACACGCACACAAACACACATGTCAAATATTACATGGAGACAAATAAAAACAGTGTAGTGTTTTGATGCATCCAGACACAAACCAGTTACTGCTATATATGTATATGTCTGTGTGTGTGTGTGTGTGTGTGTGTGTGTGTGTGTGTGTATGTGTGCGCACACCTTTTCAGAGATTTAGCAATGGCCTTTTGGGCTTTGTCGAGACTCTCCATGTCTCCCAGTGCAGTGGAGATCTCCATGAACATGCTCAGGAACTGGTAAAACAAAACAGTTTCATAATGTGTGAGTGTAAGTGTCTATGTGAATATGTTTGAGTGTGTGTGTGTGTGTGTATGTATGTGTATATATATATATATATATATACACCAGGTCAATAACCTGTCTAGCGATTGTTTGATTGCCCAGGCTCTGATAGGCCAGTCCGATGTTGTACGCCGTCTCACCCTCCATTTTTTTATCGCCCGCTGGAAAAAAGAGGATGGCAGAGACAGGATGGAGAAATTGTGTACCTTTTGTTCGATCATATGATTGTTCAATATTATAACTATTATTATTATCTGCATTATCTATGATTAGATCCGTGTGTGTACCTTCTTTAGCCATCTCTTTGGCCTGCTGAAGGAGCACAATGGCTTTCTGATATTCTCCGCACTTCATCTGTCTCTGTGCCAGCAGCGTGTAAACTCTACAGAGACTTTCACGTGCACGCGACAGGTGTGCGCGTCTTGCTGCGAGGTGGTGAAACGTCTCGAAATGCTCTTGCGCCAGTTCCAAGTCTCCTGGAATGCACACAGACATAGACGACTAAATTGTGTGGTGTTTTAAAGTCTCCTTATACCACAGGAGATGTTGATTCATTTTCTATAGCAGCAGTTATAGAAGATTAATCAACTTTCTAGCTGGTAATATGAACATATTTTATGGTTATTTGCATATAATTCATATAATAGTGTAAAAGTTTTATTAGTTGTATATATTATTCAATTTCGACAAACACTTTGCAAGAGTCAGGTGCGTAAACTGAATCAAGCTTCACAAGCACCTCGCTCTAGATACAGGTGTCCAAGGTGTTCGCTGGCCTCCGCCTCCCTCCTGCCGGAGTCCATCTTGACTTTGCGGGCGGCTTCAAGGCTGAGCTCGTAAAAGTGATGACGTAGCCACATGTCCTCTGGCTCGGAGAAAAACTTCGCCAGAGCTGAATAACTCTCATAGACCTCCACGAATTTGTCTAGAAAATGAGAAAAATGTCTACATTCATTACCTTAATGCTTATTCCTATTAGTGATCAGAGCAGTTGCAGCATTACCGGCTCTTTGTGCAACCTCAGCGTGGGTCAGGTGCTCTTTCAGCATCTTCAGTTTGTCTGGTTGCTCCTCCAGAGACGGCTTCAGGCACAGCTCGTTGTCCGGTCCCTTAGAGCGCTGAGCCTTAGAGCGCTGCAGCAAAGAGAAAAACTCTTTAAAGGAGAGATGGAATCCTTCCTGCAGCATGGACACGCAAAGATTCTGGTGCAGACTGTGTCGAGATCTGAGGGAAGAGGGAAAAAAAAAAAAACAGAAAAGAAACCCTATAAAATCCCAAAGGTTACAAGAATGATTTTCTCAACCAAAAATATTACCGTCCACACAGCTTCTGTAGTTTATGCAGATGAATATTGTGCAAAAATTAATAACTACAGAATGTTCAAATATTCATTTGTACCAAAAGCTGTGATGTCACCAGGGTGAGAAATAGGATTTCTTTAGCTGCTTCAATAAATAAAAAATAAATACATAAATATATCACAGATTTCTGATCGATAGTACAATAATTAATATTATTTCTTTAAAGACAATGAAGTAGGTTCAGGGGGCACGGTGGCGTTGTGGTTAGCACCGTGGCCCTCACGGCACCTCCAGGGTCCAGGTTCGATTCCCACCTCGGGGTCTGTGTAGATGGTGGTTGCATGTTAATACCATTCTTGATGGGTTTCCTCCGGGTTCCTCCCACAGTCAAAGACATGATTAGGCTAACTGGCATTCCTAAATTGCTCGAAGTGTGTATATGTGTGTGTACCCCTACGTGTCCATGGAAAGGCTCCAGACCCCCCCCCCCCATGACCCAGTAAAGTGGTATAGACAAAACTGAGACTGTTGAATTGTCCTGCAGTGCCATCTACTGGCTGAACAATAACTTTTTTTTCATATACCGTATCTACATTATCCCTTATTCAGTGGAAACAAGATAAAGTGTGGGAGTACAAGGACATTCTCTGTCTCTCCCCTGTCCATGTTGAACAAATAACTACTCACTGTGCTATTTCATCCGCATGCATCCTGGCGACGTGCATCATCTCTCTCCTTTGGCTGGGGTTTTTCATATCTTTGCCGTGCAGCCTAATAAAATAAAAATAAAACATATGAAGTAAGTGATTATGCATAGGTAATAACTTCAGTGTAGTGATATATGCATGTTGCTGGTGTACAGAGAGCACAGCACCATGTTTCAGCCATTTAATAAAACAAAAGTGGAAAGAGGGACAGAGGGACTTTTGCAAGCTGAGGACAGACCTATGCATAACTAAATACATTTATAACTTATCATTTTTATGACTATAACATACTTAAAACTACAAATATCTGAATGGGTCTAAAATAATATATCATATATAACTATATAATAATATATAATAACTAGTCTTATGAACAGTCCAACAACAACATCTCACTAACTTATAGTACTAGAAAGACTAATAAACAGTCTTAATAGTAACTAGACTTCTGACTAGTCTTAAAACTACAACAATCTCAAGTTTTCTAACAGTCTCATGACTAAGAACACAGACAGACCGATAGATAGACAGACAGAATGCAGACAGACTGATAGCCTGATAGATAGACAGACAGACATAGACATATAGACTTGTAATATATAACTACAATCGAACAACCCTGGTGTTGATCTCACTCACTCATCATCTATACCGCTTAATCCTGTATTCAGGGTCACGGGGAGCCTATAACAGGAGACTTAGGGCACATGGCAGGGTACACCCTGGACAGGGTGCCAATCCATCGCAGGGCACACAGACATACACACATACTCTCACTCATTCACACACTACGGGCAATTTGGGAACGTCAATTAGCTTAACCTACATGTCTTTGGACTGTGGGAGGAAACCGGAGTACCAGGAGGAAACCCACCAAGCACGGGGAGAACATGCAAACTCCATGCACACAGAGACGGGGATCGAACCCGGACCCTGGCGGTGCAAGGCGACAGTGCTAACCACTACACCACCGTGCTGCCCCTGGTGTTGATCTGAATTATTTAATTAAACACCTGGAATGTTCCTGTGTATAACTAGTATTCTAACCAGCCTTACTTGTGTAATCCTCCTATAAATAGTGAGTCTTTGACCTATAAATTAAAAATCTTAAAACGAGTTATCCAACCAGTGGTATATAACTAGTCTTCTAACCAGTCTTAAGAACTAGTCTTAGTGCTGCAGTGTTTAAACCAGTGGTTGTTGCTGTACCTGGCTTTAACTTTAACGAGGCTCTTCTCATAGATATCTGGGAGAAATCGCGCTTTCTCGCGGGGAAACACTCCTGAAGCCATTCCGATATGCCGTCCGCTTCCACACACACACACTCACACACACAGTCTGCTTTCGCCGTTTATTTCCCCATGAATCAGATGACTGACGCTGCACGCGGACCTCAGCTCATGTCTCGTAGCTAGGCAATCTCCAACTCTCTCAAACAATTCCAGAGAAGTTATTTCGCAGATATAAAATAGACCTGTAGTCTTTTAAAACCTAAACGGAAGGTTCTATACAGCTCTACCATGATCCTTGAACGTAAACAGCGTGTTTAAAAAACAAAAACATAAAGTTAATGTGGTTCTAGTTTGCCAGCTTGTCTGCATTCCGTGTTTGTGTGTGTGTGTGTGCGCGCGTGAGGCGGACGTGAAAACGCGTCGTCAGGGCAACACATGCGCATGCGCAAAGCTTCGCGCCTATGACGCCGACGTAAATTAATCACGTGGTGATTTTGTAATCAATTTGTAAAAATAAACGACATATAAATGAAGTGTACAATTTTGACACTATATAAAGTGTATGTCGTTTAAAATCGATTTTTATATACCTTAAGTTTTTTTTGTTTAATTTAAACAAAACATACATTAAAACTACACAGCCACAGTAAAAAAAAAAAAAAAACAGTTAGCTTGTGGCAAAGACCTACAACATTTTTAGATTCAAACTAATATCTTATACCATGGTGTACGTACCATGGTGACGTAGTGGTTTGCACCTCGCGGGTCGCGTGTTTGATTCCCACACTTCAGGTCTTGGTGTGTGGATTTCGAATGTTCTCCCAGTGCTTGGTGGGTTTCCTCAGGGTACTCTGGTTTCCTCCCACAGTCCAAAGTCATGCAGATTAGGCTAACTGGTGTTATTGCCCTTATTGTGTGAGTGAGAGTGTGCGTAAGTGTGTGTACTTGTGCCCTTGACACCCCACACAGGGTGTACCCCTTGTAGTTCCCGAGTCCCCTAAGAATGGATCCAGTCACTCCGCGACCACATACAGGATAGGGTGCAAGGAGAATGAGTAAGTGATAGAGTTTATTTATGTAAATCGTTTTTTAAAGTCTTCAACTGTCCAATTTTGGTGAGCTTGTGCAAATTGTAGCCTCTTCTATTAGTAGTGGAGATGAGTGGTACCCGGTGGGGTCTTCTGCTGTTGTAGCCCATCCGCCTCGAGGTTGTGCGTGTCGTGGCTTCACAAATGCTATGCTGCATACCTCGGTTGTAATGAGTGGTTATGTCAGTCAAAGTTGCTCTTCTATCAGCTTGAATCAGTCGGCCCATTCTCCTCTGACCTCTATAGCATCAACAAGGCATTTTCGCCCACAGGACTGCCGCATACTGGATGTTTTTCCCTTTTCACACCATTTTTTGTAAACCCTAGATATGTGCTAATATTAATTGTGTTTGTCCAAAAATGTTCCTTGTTATCAACAGAGAGCACGAGAACATGAGAACAAGACTTACACTGGCCACAGAACAAAGAGTTCATCTAAGGCAGATTTATGAGAGCAGTGCAGTAATAAGGAAATGGCTACATTCAAATCTATTAAGCAGCTTTTAACGACTGTAATGAAAGCCACAACAGAGTGGTATTAAATCTGCAATATCCTATGAAGAAAAACATGTTTCCAACCACTAAGGATCTAAGTGAAGAAAACAAATTAGGTTGCGTTGTAGCAAGGAGTTTTTAAGGCTAAAGGGTTTCATGTGTGATGGCAAATTAGCAGGTTACGTAATGACTTCGTTATAAGATGCAGCGTGGCAGACATCAAGACGATGGCAATACCATGACGCTAACGACGCGGTTGAAATATATAAGACGGAAAGACTGTTAATAAAAGAGACTTCATATGTTTTTACAATTAAGGGAAAAATACTCGGTCAATTAAAAAAAATCTAATGACATTTTATTCACATAGTGTGTTAAACAATAAAAATGACCACAAACACAAATCCAGATGTAGGTTTACTGTAGATCGCTAACAAGCAAGAAAACATGCAGCCCTCCCTCAGAAACCCTGATAATAACCAGATTTAAAAAGGAACCCGTTCTTTTCCAGGTGACACCAGATAGTGTGATTCAAAGTCATTCATTTTTATTTATGGATTATACAAAGGCTGCATGGAAAAAGGAAAGGCAAGTGAAAAGCTCTGCCCATTGTGGTCAGAAGGAGTAAAAGCACTGGCAGAAAACACAGTTTGAACTTGGTACCTCCATGGTACCCCCACTGTAGACCTAATGTGATAAAATGCTATTTTTGAGTGGCCTCTAAGGTGACCCTATAATAGGCAAGCAAAATAAAGTGCCCCCAGATTAGAGCGGAAAATATAAAGTAAAGATATAAAGAGTGGAAAAATTAAAGTGAATAACTTTAAAGTTTTAAAGAAAAAATAATATATATATTATTTTTTCTTTAAAACTTTAAAGTTATTCACTTTAATTTTTCCAAAATAAGGAAAACAATTCTTTTTAAACAAGTGTTTTTCCCTTTTTTTACTTCAGTGCAGTAAATATTTGTCTTGAAAAAATGAGAATTGTGTGAGAGAATCACTATAACACTATAACATTACTAAGATGTTCAGACAATAGAAAAGACACAGTAAAGTGAAGATGTCCCAACAGTAGATCAAACACCTTTTAAGATGCCCCAACAGTAGAGCAAACTCGGTGAAATGCCCTCTAAGGTCCCCCACAGTAGAGCAAAACATTATAGCGCCCTCTAAAGTGCCTGCACAACTCCTGGAAACACACCGAGGAAGTCGAGGAAACACATTTAATGCCCACTAAAGTGTCCCAAAAGCCAAGTAAAGACAGTGAAGTGTCCTCTAAAGTGCACCAACTGTAGTACAAACAGTATATCGTGCACTCTAAGATGCCCTAACAGTGAAAGTCCATTTTAAGCTGAAGCATCGATCCTTATACAGTTTGTGAGGTCACATGAGGCTTTTTCCCCCCCAAACTGAAAACAAGTGGATGGATAGAATATTAATATCACTATAGACAGTTAAGTTACTAATGTGCATAGACTCAAAGATTTTTCATTGGGTTGTTCTGATGTGGCCTTACTGTGTCTGTCACTGGGTGGAGGAATGAATACGCCTACCTAGGGGGTAAATAAGGCACGAAAATATCCATAAACCAGTCCTAATGCTGAGCCAACACATCTCAGTCCTTTCAATATACACGCACAGACAGCCATAAAGCGCCTCTTAAGTTTCTGCTGCAACCATCCTTTATTGTTCACGGCCACTTTGGCGATCTTGACTCCTCCTTCTGACGGAGTATGACCGCATGCGGTTCTTTCTGTCCTGGGCGTTTCCTTCATTTCTTCGATTTCTCTCTTCAAGACCCTTATTCTTTCCCTGAGGCGCTGTAGCTTTTGCTTGGCTTGCTTCTTGATCTTTTTCCTCCTATCTCTCTCCAGCTCCAGCTCCTGCTTCATCACGTAGATCTCCGCATCCATTTTCCTCTTCATTTCCTCAAACCTTTCCTCCATCTGCATCCATCTTTCTGCCTCTCTTTCCCGCTCTAGCGCTCTCTGCCTCTCCCTCTTCCACTCCTTCCTGAAATCATTTTCTTTCCTTTTTCTCTCTTTGTCTTTTTGCTCAGCTTTCTCCTTCACTATAATACTTTGGATCATTTGCTCATTCTGTTCCTCTCCACAGCTCTGCGTCTGCACCTGTAATGAAAAGTATGTTTTCATTCATAGCAATTTTTTTTTATCATTAAAGATGCACTATTTGTATCGAAAATGTATGAAATATCGAAATTCTAATCATGCCTCATGTCGTAGTGACTGATTTTACAGGCGCTCTTACCCTCGCAGGCGTGTCGTGTTACTTATTGATGGTTGTAAAGCACTTACACTGGTTGAATGTTAAACAAAAGTCTCTTTACAGCAGATCTCACCGTATCATGCACTGATTGTAAGCTGCTTGTTAAATGATGGCCTTTTTTTCAACCTGTTAATAATTATTAGCATCCACATATTATTAGCTGTTACTATGGAAACAGAACATATTGGAACAAGTACATTAATAAAAAGCGTATTTTAATGTTGGCAATGCTGTGGCCTCGCAAATCCACAGTCGAGCGTTTGAGTCCTGTGCGTGAAGTTTCCAAGTTTCCCCAACGTGCTTAGTGGTTTCCTCCAGATATTCCTCTCCCAGTCCAGAGACATGCAGAATAAGCTAACTGGCATTTCCGAATTAGCTTGTGAGTGAGTGTGTGTGCTTGTGCCTTGCGATGGGTTGGTACGCAGCCTTATGCCCTAAGTCCTCTGGGATACGCTCCAGGCATCCGGTGACCCTGTACAGGATAAGCAATGAGAGAGAGACTCTTCCTACTGCTTGCTCTTCCTCTTCAAGTACTGATGCTCTTACGTGCTCAGTGTATAAGAAGATTTATGTAGTATGAATGGAACACCATGCCCACATGTCTCTCGTTTGTAAATCCGAGTTTGATGGTGAAGCGGGACGTTTCTGTCCAATTCTCCATTTGACCTTACCTTCCTGAGTTTCTGTCCCAGTTCCCCTCTCAGAGTCGTCTCATCTTTTTGACTGGTTTTGTTGAGTCGCTCGACCATGATCTGCTTGATGTCCTGTGTATATCTTCTGTCCACCGCCTCAGACACGTCCCAGGCCTCCGCGTCGGCTGAGTTCAGGATGCGGCCCCTGTGCTTCTGACGCAGACATTCCAGCTCGGCTCTTTCCTCCTTACTCAGAGGCTCCACACGGAGTAGTCGTCTTATTTCATCCAGCTGGATTTGCAAATCCGAGCTCTCCTGCTTTTTATTCTGGTTTACAGCCTGTCTTTCTTGTTTCTTCTTCTGATATGTGAAATTGCAGACACGAGAGAGCAACTGATCTTAACATCTTTTAACCATATAGCCAAAATGAATCTTGTACTTTCTATTGTAAGATCACAATAAAGAAAATGATTATTAAACCCACTTCTATATTTTCTTTATTGCCATTTTTTCTTTTTATATTAAACACTTATTTCTGATTGACATGATAACTCTTTATAAATTGTCTTTATAAATATGGATGTACTCATGAAAATATGTAACAGCATCTAAAACAAGTTGAATATTTTTTATGTGTGAGTATCCTATAATAAAAAAAATATTTCATAAATTTGCACCGGTTTGAGATATTTACATTTGCGATGATGATCGTATCGCAGTTTTTACTTTGACCTTATGTGTAGTACTCATCTTATGCTTCTCTTACCTGGTCCTGTGTCATTTCATCTTCAGATTCATCAGTGTCGACGCTGTTTGTTAAGAAAATAATAAATAACAACAACATAAAAACAATGAACACTATTCTATTTATCATCATACATGTGCAGATGAATCATATACTTATGACTAATATATATAT
>QMIH01000243.1:173010-194248 GCA_003987875.1 Clarias batrachus
CACTCTGACATGCTTATTTTGGATCTTTTATCGATGTACCACTCAACACACACTCACACACACACACACACACACACACACACTACAGGACAGGAAGTTCTCCTCAAACGGTGCCCTTAAAAGGTATCTGTCCGGTGTTTTGTTCGTGTTTGTTATGGTACATGAAGACAATGTTTGTTACAGTTTGAACACTGAACGTTTCTGGTGTTAGTGTACGGCGCTGGAACACAAGAACAATGCTTAATGTGTGTTTCTGGGTTTGGTGTAGTTGCTGGCGATGAGATGGCCTTTTAACGACACAGCGTTCGGACTCTTCCTGTGTAAGCTCTTTCCCTTCCTGCAGAAGGCTTCAGTTGGGATCACGGTGCTCAACCTGTGTGCTCTCAGTGTGGACAGGTAGGACACACACATTCACACGTGTAAACCAGGTGTAGTGTCAACATTGGTAATAACCGTTTTTTTAAATACATTTTTTAAAATGTTTGGTGTGTTCAGGTATCGTGCTGTGGCCTCGTGGAACCGTGTGCAAGGTGTGGGAATACCTGCTTCGACCGCAGTAGAAATCATGTGTATCTGGATATTGTCCATTCTTCTGGCTGTTCCTGAAGCTGTGGGTTTTAACATGGTCAGCTTTGACCACGACAACATGACTGTACAAACCTGCATGCTCAAGCCAGAATCACAGTTTATGACTGTAAGTATAGACAAACATACAAGAAACACACAATAAACACTCTCTAAACTCACTCTCTTAGCGGTCTATACCGCTTACCATGTACAGTATACAAGGTCAGGGTGGAAGGGGGCGGGGAGGGGGGTGCTCGGTACGAGGCTGGGTACACTCTGGACAAGGTGTCAATCCACTGCAGGGCACACACACTCACATGCTCATTTACACACTATGAGGCAATTTGGGAATGCTAATTAGCCTGACCTGCATGCCTTTGAATTGTGGGAGGAAACCAGAGTACCTGGAGGAAACCCACCAAGCGTGGGGAGAACATGCACACCCCTTGCACACAGACCCCGAGGCGGGAATCAAACCTCGACCCTGGAGGTGTAACGCCACAGTGCTAACCGCTATGCCTAGCTCTAAACTAAACATTATTTATATGATATCTATAAGATATTATCCAAATAATGTCTGAATATTAACACTGAGGCAATGCACTAGCAAATATGTTGGCATGTTTTCTGGTTTGAATAGTGTGAATAGTCTTATATACAGTATAAGCTATAGCTATAGCTAGGAAACTGGCAACCTTTGAAGCTAAACATATCCTACAGTAGCACTTTCAGACAATAGACAGGTGCTATATAATGACAGTAAAAAAAAAATTTTTTAAAAACCAAGCGTGCTGTAAACATGAAATTTTTCTCATAGTACACTAAAAAAGTACTATTAAACAATAAAATTTGTGCGTGTAGTTTTACAGAGACGTGAAGGACTGGTGGCTGTTTGGGTTTTACTTCTGCATACCGTTAGCATGTACGGCTATCTTCTACACTCTGATGACCTGCGAGATGCTAAATTACAGAAAAGGGAGTCTGAGAATCGCACTCAGCGAACATATCAAACAGGTGAGACGTTTAAAGAAAATCCCTAATCCTTAACAGAAGAATTGTTCATTCCTGTATCTTAAAAATAAATTTTAAAGGAATTTCTATTTGTTAAATACATTTTCTTTGTTCATTTTATTTACTAACTGTTATACAGTACTTTTAATTATATAGTTGCACTGAATGTGGAGCGTTTTTGACTAAATAACAGTCACACATTTTTAATAGTAATCTACAAGGTGAATTCATCCGATTGGGTATGTGTGTGTTTGTTGGCAGCGCCGTGAGGTAGCGAAGGCAGTGTTCTCCCTGGTGCTAATCTTCGCTCTGTGCTGGTTTCCTCTTCACCTGAGTCGCATTCTGAAGAAAATGGCATACTTTCAGCACGACGCTCAGCGTTGTGATCTGCTCAAGTAAGAAACATGCTAAAATCAGATCACTTCACACTTTAAAACATTTCTTCAATTTATGGATACTTTTCTGAACACAGTTGTAATGTTGATGTTTCCCAGTATTAAAATAATTTCCTTATTACATGTGAGGTAAATCTTGATAATTCCAGTAACTTCCTGTTGATTCCACTTTCACTGTAGCTTTATATTGTATTAAAATCTTTAGCAGCAATGTTTAACTAGCAAAATTGCTATCCTCCATTATGGCCAAACTGACTTGGCCCAGTTTCTTTTTTTGGTGGCTGTTGGCCTTCCCTACACAACATTTTCTTACCAACATTGGCTAAGAAGCAGTTTTTATTAACAATATCTCCAAAGTTAACCCAACACTAGCAAGGCAGATATAAAGATAAATGGAATTCCGTTGTCTCTGATGGCCAAACATTGACACAATGGTAAAAAGAACTCTTGGCCAATATAGAGAAGGTAGATTCAGAGTTGGCTGATATTTTATGATGGCCCAATGTTGGCCCAATGGACAAAATTATATTAGGACAATGTTGATAAGGTACATCTATTACAGGTAACTGGAATCATGTTGCCTCTTATGTCTGACCGTTGGCCCATCGTTGGACAAGATGCCATTGGGTCAATATTGGTAGTAGACATTTTAAAATGCCTGAAATTCTAGTGGATCTAATGCCTCAATGTTGGCCCAATGGACAAAATATTATCTTAGGCACTGTTGTTAGGGTACAATGTAAAGATAACTATAATTCTGTTTACTTTGATGGTGCAAAGTTGCTTGAATAACCAAGATGACATTGGGCCAGCACTTACAAGGTGGATTTAGTGATGAGCAAAATTCTAGTGGCTCTAATGGTTTATTATTGGCCCAATGGATAAAATGACATTGGGACAATATAATAAGGTAGATTTTAGGATGGATGAAATTTTTGTGTCTCTAATGGCCCAATGTTGGCCCAATGGACAAAACAATTTTGGGCCAATACTGGTAAGGTACATTTAAAGGTAACTGGATTTCTGCTTCTGATGGCCTAAAGTTGGCCGAATGGTCAAATATTTGCAAGGTGGTTGCAAATATGGCAAAAAATTCTAGTGGCTCTAGCAACCCAACATTCCTTTTTGTTCAGTTTACTTCCTGGACTGCTACCCGATGGTCTGTTCAGTATTGGCCAACTGTCTACCTTCCCATGTCAAAGACAAGAATCCATTTAGACAAATTTTGAATCAGGAGCTATTAACATGGTCCAAATGATAACCTTATTTATATTATATAAACCCATGTGTAATGTAATGTCTCTGTGTGTCCAGTTTCCTGCTGGTGCTTGATTACTTCAGCATTAACCTGGCGACAATAAACTCCTGCATCAACCCAATCATACTTTACCTTGTCAGCAAGAAGTTCAAAAACTGCTTCAAGGTACAGATACTCCTTTTATTGTTTAATCCAATGTTTACTCACTCCATCATTGCTCAGTCGATCATTTTTAATTGATTTCTTCATATCTAAGATATGAGTAGTGTTAGATTTGTTTGTGTCTTAGTGACGGTTTTGTGGCAGGCTTTTTATCTTAATATTCTCTTCGTTCTCCTTTAGTCATGTCTGTGTTGTTGGTGTTACTCGGGTTCTCTGCTGAGCAGCATGGGGACCAGCATCCAGTACAAGAACCCTGACCTACAGAACGGCCTTACAGACCGCACAGCACTGCGGAAAGACAGTTACAACTGAGAACACACACTTAAAGGATCAGAATGGACCCAAAAGCAATTTGCATGCTGAGATGATGGACACTGGCTGCCAGGATGGATGATACGTCTCAAGATGCTTGAAAAAGACTTTTTTGTGCACATCACCGAAAATTCTGAAATTTTAACCACATGTTTTGATGCTGATGGTGTTATTGTAGAAAAGGGCTATATTGTATTCTATTGTACCATTTTGTTTTATATTTATTCACGTGAGAACTTTAAACAGTAGCCTTTGAATTAAGTTATTCAACGGCTTGCAAATATAATTTTCTTTCCTTCAATTAATTTTCAATTATGGTACTTCAGAAGTTAGTACATTATATTTGATGCATCTCTCATACATGGCCATGTGACAAGTTAAATTGGAATTTGTTGTTCTTTATATAACACAAGACACAAAATACATGAACTGCTAACTATGTCTTCACAACACATAAACTTTATGATGAAGGCTTCTGCTGCTGCGTAGCCCATCTTGAGTGGCTTGAGTTTCCCTAAAGAACATTGTGGAAGAGCGAGCATCGGATTGAACATCACAAACTTCCAGTACGAAGTCAGGCTGATGCTACCCTTTTATACTACTTTCGGAAAATTGCATCATGATGGCTAGTAGGTATGATCTGCTATTATTTCACGCTTTCACCTAAAAACATGAATTAATTAATCAATTAATTAAATACATAAAATGCAACAAGATTACATGCGTCGATAAAGTACAGTACTGTTAATCACACAGATTTGTTTTATCACCCCCTGTATCATTTGTTTTGTAATTTACTGAAAAACTATAAATACTGTATATATTACTGTAAACTGTATATTAAAATAATTAAATGCTTGGTTTTATACTCTGGTCCTGATTTCTTGCTATTGTACATGTTGATTCATTTTATATAACAGCATCTACATGGCTTGGCACATTATTGCACCTCTATGGTAAGAGCAACAACTTATAACTAATAGCGAGCACAATTAACATTTCATAAGAACAGTAGCTAATAGCTAACACAATTAACATGTTTAGAATTATATTTACTGTAAGAAGACATTCATTCAACGTCTTCTTTGAAGGAGTCTCCAGTGTCAGTGCTCAGTAACAGTCTATGGGAAAAGTTGCACTTGTTTTTATTTTTCCTTTTTACATGAGAGGAGAACAAGTAGCTTCTAGCTGCTATAAAATAAGCAATACAAGGAAAAGAACTTGCTTCACAGAATGTTCGCAATGTTTCATAAATTACAATCGATAGATTATAATCTAAAATGAATTCATAAATGTAAATAGTTTTATACTGTAGTACTATACTACAAAAGCAACAAAACATTTTGTGACATTCTGGTAAAGGAAAATATCGTTATAGTTTTATTTCTTACTCGCATTTCGATTCACATCTTTCTGTGTTGAATTTCTTCCCAAAGAAAAGCAATGGAAAGTTCATCTACTGTAAACTGTTCCTATGCCTAAAGAATAAAGTGCAGCGGTTAAAGAATTAACATCAGCACAGCTCCGCTTTCATGTTCAGCTAATCAGAGATGTGGGTTAGAACATATGTTGTTACACATGGTAGTCATTACACCCCCCCACCCCGCCCCCCTTCATTTCCCTGGCTCTCTCTCATAGTTTGTCATTCTCCCTCACTCACTCCCTCCCTCCTTCTGTCTATCTCTCGCTCTGTCACCTCATAGCACAGAAGAACGTGTTACAGATGGGGCTGACATTTAAAATCTCTGACTAAATTGGGAGAGCAAATCTAGGGAGTGTGTCAGGCTGTGCAATCACCTGACATGACTGTCACTGATAGGCTGCGTGAGTCTGCAGTCTGGATTAGAAACAGAAGAACCAAGCCAGGAGCCTTTGTTCTAGCTGTAGCCTCCTGTAGTCTGTAATTGTTTACAAATATTTTCATTGACCTCAATTAATTGTATTTTAATAATAAAACGGTAAGAAGATTTTCAATCTTTATCCTGTGTAGGGTCGCAATGGGGCTGGAGTCTATCCTAGGGAGCTCAAGACAATGGACACCATGTTTGGGTGCCAACCCACCACAGAGTACAGGGTAAACACACTCACACACTACAGGCAATTTGGAAACACCAATCACCCTACAATGCATGTCTTGGGACTTTAGGAGGAAACACAGAAGGGGTTGTTGTTGGTCTTTCAGCTGATCCCGTACGCAACTTTGGAACAGGTTTTTTGTTGTTGTTGTTATTTTTTTTTTTACGCTAAATGCCCTTCTTGACACAACACTCCCATTTTTTCTGTGAATGGGACCAGCACTGCACCCAGTGGCTGGAAATCAAACCGCATGGCAGGTGAGAAACCTACAGTACCAGTGAGCCACCAATGCCCCTAGGGAGGAAGCTGGACTACCCACAGGAAATCCACAAAGCACAAAGGAACAATGCACTGCAACACTACTGAAGGTGTAAGGTGACAGTGGTTACCACTGAGACATCATGTAAGCAGAGTAAACAACAACAACAACAACAACAACAACAATGCCCTTTATAAATAATATGTTGAGGATGCCAGAAAAACAAACCTGATATATTTTAATATTGGAAAGTAATACTTAGAATACATAATATGTGTATAAGGCACACTTATACATGCATATACAGTATATATTAAAAACAGAAGAACTAGTTATATCTTTTCATAGGACAACACTGCATAAATTACTCTTTGGCACAATGAAAAGTAGTCAGTCTAAAATTTGTATAGTGTACATTTATGGTCCCCTCAAAGTAACTAAAAATACAGCCTATAATAGCTGAACCCCTGGCAACATAAGTGAGTACACCCCTAAGTGAAAATCTACAAATTGAGCACAATTAGTCATTTTCCTTCGCCTTTGTCATGTGACTCATTAGTGTTGCACTGTCTCAGGCGTCACCAGAGAGCAGGTGAGTTAAATTTGGTACAAAAGCTCTTCCACTCTCTCAACCTGGCCACTGAAAGTTCAAAATGGCACCTCACAGCAAACAACTCTCAGAAGACCTGAAAAAATGAATTGTTGCTTTACATAAAGATGGCCGAGGCTATAAGAAGATGGCAAACACTCTGCAACTGTGCTGCAGCACCGTGGCCAAGACCATCCAGCGCTTTAAGAGGACATCTTCTTCTCGGAACAGACCTCGCCATGGTCGGCTAAAGAAGCTGAGTGCACGTTCTCAGCGTCAGATCCAAAGATTGGCTTTGGAAAACAGACAGATGAGTGCGGTGTCCAGCATTCCTGCAGAGATTGAAGCGATGGGAGGTCAACCTGTCAGTGCTCAGACCGTACGCCGTACACTGCATCAAATCGTTCCGCATGGTTGTTGTCCTAGAAGGAAGCCTCTTCTAAAGATGATGCACAAGAAAGCTTGCAAACAATTTGCTGCAGACATGCAAACTAAGGAACAGGTTTACTGGAACCATGTCCTGTGGTCTGATGAGACCAAGATAAACCTATTTGRTTCAGATGGTGTCAAGCGTGTGTGGCGGCAACCAGGTGAGGAGTACAAAGACAAGTGTGTCTTGCCTACCGTCAAACATGGTGGTGGGAGTGTCATGATCTGGGGCTGCATGGGTGCTGCTGGCTTTGGGGAGCTACAGTACAGTTCATTGAGGGAAACATGAATTCTGACATGTACTGTGACATACTGAAGCAGAGCACGATCCCCTCCCTCCGGAAACTGGGCCGCAGAGCAGCGTTCCAGCATGATAATGACCCCAAACACACCTCCAAGATGACCACTGACTTGTTAAAGATGCTGAGGATAAAGGTGATGGACTGGCCAGGCATGTCTCCAGACCTAAACCCCATAGAACACCCCAAAGGAAGGTGGAGGAGCACAAGGTGTCAAATGTCCACCACCTCCGTGATGTTGTGATGGAGGAGTGGAAGAGGATTCCAGTGGCAACCTGTGAAGCGCTGGTGAACTCTATACCCAAGAGAATTCAATCCGTGCTGGAAAATGATGGTGGCCACACAAAATATTGACATTTCACATTTTCACTTAGAGGTGTACTCGCTTTTGTTGCCAGGGGTTCAGCTATTATTGGCTGTATTTTTAGTTATTTGGAGGGGACAATAAATTTACACTGCTATACAGAGGCGGATCTACCGGGGTGGCATGGGGTGGCAATTGCCACCCCAGCACTAGTGTCCTAGTGTTCTAAAAATAAGAGTTTTTTAATTTATCTGACATTCCAATCCAGATATCAGGTTCAAGTCAATCACACATCAGCCTTTATTTCATTTTTATAGGACAATGTAAAAATGTGCACCCTGGTGTATACACCGAATAAGAACAGTGTTCCTTGAATCCACAAAAACCATGCAGGGATGCTTGCTTCAGTGTTGCTTCAATGTTAATGCCACCCCATGAATAATTTTCTAGATCCGCCCCTGCTGCTAAACTTTACACTGACTACTTTTCATTGTGTCAAAGAGTCATTTATGCAGTGTTGTCCTATGAAAAGATAAAACCAAATATTTGCAGAGATGTGAGGGGTGTACTCTCACATCTCTGTGACATACTGTGTATATATTATGTTATAATCTAAATAATATATTTTATAATATTTATATATCTATCTATTATTTATTAATAATCCACCAAAAAAAAAAAGAAAGCTTGTGGATAAACAGTCTATTCGGTGTAATAGGCGCGCGCCTATTGGTTTGGCTCACAGGCTGCGCGCGGTGCGTCAGCATCCTTCCGGTTGACCCAGCGTCAATCGCTTCGTCGACGCGCGCAGGGCTCGCGCGCACAGGGATGCTCGGAGCGCGCGTCTAAGGAGAAATGGCGCGGCTGTGCGCGGGATGGCGCCGCTGGCTGCGGCCGCTCGTCGTGACGGTGTACGCGCTGCTCGTGGCCGTGGCGTTACCGCTGGCCGTGTGGCAGCTCCAGAAAGCCGAGGTGCGTCCGTGCGGTGCTGATTTACTGCAAGCTGTTGGATGATGATGATGATGATGATGATTATAATGTCCATCACGAGAATGTTACACCAACCAACCATGCGCGTAAACCCTCATCCGCATCATCTGCAATAGTGTTAATGTGTGTGTGTGTGTGTGGCAGGCTGGAACACACACTAAGGCGTGGTTCATCGCAGGCGTGTTTGTGTTTTTGACCATTCCCATCTCTCTATGGGGCATTCTGCAGCATCTTGTGCACTACACCCAACCTGAACTACAGAAGCCTATCATCAGGTACCCACACACACACACGCGCGCGCGCACACACATTCGCAGTAGCTCTCATTGTCCTTACACTCATACACACACGAGATTGGGTGTAGATGACGTCAGAGCACTGTGAGGATGATGTGAGGTTTAACTGAGCTGGTACTAATGTCATGGTTTTGGTCATGTTCTGTTTAATTTTCCACCATTATCCTGAAATAGGGCATGCTTTTTAAACAAAACACGCGCGTAAAGAATATATCAGAAGCGCAGAAACAACCCTTGGTGTAATGTGTGTGAAGGTTGTGAAGACTGCAACATCATTTCGCGTGCAGGATATTATGACTATGAGCGATTGCACCAGTGATCAAGTGGCTTAAAGATATATAGAGTACTGTGCAAAAGTCTAAGGCACAATGTTATCTTTAATACCAGTCTTGTCGTACTGTAAATCTTTATCATGTAGAGCAGCATGGTGGCTTAATGATTAGTACCGTCCAACGCTTTCACGTCTGGGTTCGATTCCCATCTCTGGTCTGTGTGCGTGGAGTTTGCATGATCTGATCCTAAGATGATCCTAACTTTTTATATTTCTGTCAGAGAATGATCATGATGCATTATGCCTTATCTTCTTGTTTTTTGTGTTCTCCTCCTGCTTGGTGGGTCCCGTCCGGGTGCTCCGGTTTCCTTCCACAGTCCAAAGACATGCAGATTAGGATAATTTACGAATTGCGCATAGTGTGTGAATAAGCGAGTGTGTATGTATACTGTATGTGTGTGCCCTGTGATGGATTAGCGCAGCATCCAGGGTGTACCCCATCTCGTGCCCTAAGGCTCCTGAGATCCCAGCTCCCCCACAACCCTGTGTACAGGATGAAGCAGTATAGACAATGAGATGATGAGATGTTTATCATGACATTTATTATTATCATTATCATTACTTACTAAACCTTCCAAACCTAACATTAAAATGTATGAATAAGACTTTACAGAAGAATATTTGCATGTCTATAAAGAAAGCAACGTCACAGAGTTTTCAGGTGTGGAAAAAAAACTAATGTATGCTTATGGGTTTTTACCCAGAAGAACAGTGGTATATTCTCCAGCACACTCAGTAAAACCTAACAGCTGTTTTACTTATAAAACTGCACAAAGCTGTATCTAACTGCTTTTTTTGTTTGTTTTTCACACCAAATATTGGCTGTGTTTATTTTACTACTCTTTAGTGCTTTTTATCGAGAAATTATTTCATATGATAAATAACAGTACCAAGTATACCCTTAGACCATAAAAAACGAATGACTGCACCCTACTCTTCTTTCATGCAAATCACGAGCATGGCATCCACACACTGTTCACACCTGCACAGTAGTGCCTGGGGAGACAGTGGCCTTGAATGGAACTCACTGTAAGACGGTGCGGGCAGCTGAAGATTTAATATGACCGAAGGGCGGATTATTTTTGACTTTTTGATTTGTATAACCACAGTTGTACTAAAGAAGATATTATGCCTAAAACTTTTGCACAGTACTCTATATTTATTAACATTTACAAAGGAATCCAGCCATTGGAACACAGGTGATTATTTTGATGGATGTACAGTGTCATTATAAACAGATAAAAAGTATGACACATTCCTTAATAAGTGCAAAATTGCATTTTCTGGCAGGATCTCTGGTTTGCATTGTGTTCCATAAAACTATGCTGAAATGGGAATTATTGTGTGCATAATTTGTAATTCTATTTTATTTTTCAGAATATTATGGATGGTGCCAATTTACAGCTTAGACAGCGTAAGTAACAAATTCGCCTTCTCTTATATTCAAACTGCAAGAACGCACTTTTGCCATTCATTAGTAAATGTGTGTGTGTGTGGACCTTTTAGTGGATCGCTCTAAAGTACCCCAGTATAGCCATCTATGTGGACACTTGTCGCGAGTGTTACGAGGCGTATGTCATCTATAACTTCCTGATGTTCCTCCTGAACTTCCTGGAGACGCAATACCCGAACCTGGCGCTTATTCTAGAGGCTCAGGAACAGCGCTCGCTTCTTCCACCATTCTGCTGCTGTCCACCATGGGCCATGGGAGAGTGAGTGAACACATACTGCACACACCTCACTACACGCCTCCAAAGATAGCACGTGTTAGAACTGTTTTGGGATCATCGTTATGAACCAGATCATAAAGTGTGAAGATCTTGTTGGTATGCTGTGTGAATGGTGCATAGATTTTATATCGATTTTGGACATACTGTATAGTGCATAGCTATATAGCATAGCTATATGGCTAGCATAGCCACATGATAGCTATATTGCATAGCTCTCACACATCATGTCAAGAATCGGTTGCCATGAAAACAAACACAAAAAAAAAACTCCCAGTTTTTGAAAAATAGAGCCTCTACCTGAAGCAGTCAGGATCAACGCGGCAAGGCTCAAAGGCTAAAAGCCCCTAAACCCGGGTCCCAAGACTGGATACAATGGGAAGATTGAGTCAGAAATGGCATCTGAAATAAAACCTGCACCTGTAATTCATAAAACAACCTACTTCAGTGACCCCCAATGACAGCAGACAAAAGAAAAGGAAGACAAGTGGACCACTTTTGTGCATGTGTTTTTAATATCATGGTGCCCCCTGGTGGTATGGGGGACCCAGTGGACCATCTATACCATTTACTGCAGCAAGAAACCAATTTACATACTGTAGTAAGTTAACAATTAAAATGCTTATTTATGGATTTTTTTTTTGCTGTTGCCAAGAAAAACTTTATTGTCTGTAAATTTTGTATTTTAATAGGTCAAACGATGTTGATTAATTTTCTACAACAATGCCAGTAACAAAACCACAGGTTTGCACATGCCCAGGGTTAATGGGATAGACCTCGGATCCACCGTGAGGATAAAATATTCAACAAAAAGAATCCTAATAACATCCTGATTTTTATTTGTTGTTGTCATTTTTTTAATTAAATTGATCAACATATATGCACACATGCAGTGCAGCATAACAGGGAAATGCTGTGTACACAGGACTACATAAAGAATAATTATGATGAATTACATTTGTATAAAGATTTTTGTCTTTTTCTCATCCTCAGGGTTCTTCTGTTCAGGTGTAAACTGGGAGTTCTGCAGTACACCGTTGTCAGACCTGTTACTACTGTCATAGCGCTGTAAGAGAACATATTTCTATGTACATATGCACACACATTATCCATCTGCACTTAGTAATTGATTCAAACTATACAAATACTGTACACAAAAAATATGAAGAATATTCATAAAAATGACGAATTATATCGTTATTGTAAGATTTTTTGAAAATTGTTTGGTGCAGCCTGTACTTTTAGTATACTAATTAGTCACGTGGATCATGTGACCTAAGACCTCATTATAATAATTATCTTCAAAACATGGTAGACACAGAGCCAACATGCAATAAAAAGATGCAAGCTTTTTACGGAAAAAATCTTCACTTGTTTGGGTTTCTGACATATTGTTTGTTTTGTCACCTTGTCGCATGACTGTTTCATTTGCATGCTCATTAATATTCATTAACGTTTCCCAAAGATGGGTATGTACAAAGGATCTGCGTTGTCTGTGTTCAATTATTTTAATACTTCAAAACAACAACTCGTATTTGCTATAGTGATTAATAAAATAAAAAAAACTCTTTATTTTAACATACACTCTTACACACATAATATTAATTTTGAGAACCATGCATGGTCTGTGTCAATCGTTAAAAACACTATGATTTTATAATGTTGCGTCTTCTCTGTCTGTAGTGTGTGTCAGCTGTTCGAAGTCTATGATGAGGGAAACTTCAGCTTCAGGAATGCCTGGACCTACCTTGTCATCGTCAACAACGCCTCCCAGCTGGTACTCATATTTAAATGCACTCAATGCTTAGTTACAAATTTGTTCATTAGTAAATGAATTTCCTTTATAAACCAGCTCTGTTGAATTCTTGTCCTTTGTTTCAATTCCATGATAATATGACCGTGCTGCATTTTTACTCCAATACTTGACACTTAAATCAATAAAATCTACAATATACTTTGTGTGTTTTCAGTTTGCCATGTACTGCCTGCTGCTGTTCTACCGCACTCTGAAGGAAGAGCTGAGCCCGCTCAAACCCGTCGGGAAGTTCCTCTGTGTCAAAATGGTTGTGTTCGCCTCATTTTGGTATGTTTCTACCATAAAGTTTGCATGATTTTTTAAAAATCCGCAGAAGTATGGAATTTCAGAAGTCTAAAGTGCCTAATTGTGTTTAAAGATTAACCATGCAATTTAATTTGAGTTCAAGGTGATATAATGAAATCATGATCACTTGGTGGTGTGAATTTTTTTCCATCTTGTATGCATCAGAGCAACACCAGGTAAACATGGGAGATAGCTAAGTTAGCTAAGTATGTAGAATAACTTTTTTTTTTAGAAGACTTTTTTTTTCGAGGTTTGAAGGTTTTGGAAGGTTTTGGTTCTGCCATACAGTTAATATAGACAGAGAGCACTTGTGCAGCTATCTGTTATAAAGTTTGTGCTGTCATGGTGTTACCAATATGCAATGTGCCAAAATGAGAAACTATAACATATGCCAGTTGGTGTAGAATGGACTAAAAAAAGTGCTTGCATATTTTGGCTGATTTGGTGCCATTAATGCATCTTTAAAATCGTACTGTTAGTGGGAGCTACTGCTGGTCCATGTCCACGGTGTCCACAGTGAGGATGAGGTGAAGGGACCAAGCCAGGAAAGTTCTTGATGGTCCAGTTCTTTCAAAAAAAAATTTTTTTTTATTAAAATGATCGATTGAACAAGCTAGATTAGAAATTTTAAACTGGTTAAAATGATCAATTCAAGCATACTATGCATGCTTGGTGGGTTTCCTCCGGGTATTCTGGTTTCCTCCCTATGAAACCAGAACGCAGAAACCAGATGCAGATTTGGTTAAATGGTGACCAGAGGTCCTACCACGATCATAAAATCGGAATACTTATAATGCTAATTGCCATTAGTTCAGTTCCCAGATGAATGGATGGAGTGATGTATAAACTCATCCCTCAGCCAATTAAAAGCCTTTAGGTATGGCTGTATCTGTGGTTCAGAACAATAGTGTAGTTTCTAAGGTAACTTTATTGCTGGTTACACTCTTTTTGTTTTAACAGTTTAAGGAATCCAGTGTCTATAAAGTGTGTCATCACTATGTTTAGTTGCTGTGGTTCATTCTCAGAGCTCTGTCGCCCCCTGCAGGCAGGCTGTGTTCATTGCCTTTCTGGTGAAGGTTGGAGTCATCTCTCAGAAGCACACATGGGAGTGGGAGAGCGTGGAGGCTGTAGCTACAGGGTTACAGGTAGATGCACACTTTGGGCTCATGACAGAGAGCTTTTACAATCAATTTATCTAAACTAAATTGCCAAAGATTTGGATATAAGTAAACTTTACACATATTTTTTTAACATATGTAGTTTTACCTGCAATATGCATGTACTGTATGTATATAATGTGTGTGTGTGTGTGGGTGTGTGTAGGATTTTGTGATTTGTATAGAAATGTTCTTGGCCGCCATCGCGCATCACTACAGCTTCAGTTACCGTCCCTATGTGCGTGAGGATGATGAAGGCTCCTGCTTCGACTCATTTCTCGCCATGCTGGACTTCTCTGATATACAGGCTGATATTTCTGAGCAAGTCCGCAACGTGGGTATGTTTCTGTCTTTTTAGTCTTTACAAACTCTCTGTCCATCTATCGGTGCCACAACACGAGAATGTATTGTTCTTCTTTTGCTACATCTTTTCCTACTCAACCTCTTCTTTGTCTTCGTCTTTGTCTATCTGTCTCTCAGGGCGCACAGTGCTTGGACGTCCCCGTAAGTTGTTCTTTGGCTCTGAAGTGGACATCGTGCAAGGCGAACACACCGGCCTTCTCTCTGGGGCGTCTCACGAGCGCCTAGGTGTCGACCCTCTCTCTGTCCCAGCCTCCCCTAAGGGGCAGTACCAGGGCCTCGGCCAAACAGACACACCTCGCTCTCGCTCCGCCCCCACTGGCTTTAATCCCGCCTCCTGGTCGAGTGACAGTTGCTTAGTTCCTGCACCTACCACTCAGAATACAGGCGTTAAGTCATAATTGTAATCTATAGATAAAAAACACACATTGGCAAACACACAACACACACACACACACATACAGAGCAGATGCTTAGCATATTTACAAACTATAAACACAATCAATGCACAATTAAACATTGCTACGAGGTGAAAGCGAGCTGTTCTTATAAAGGTTTTAGTGTTTTTGACATTATATTGTGATTGCGGTGTTCAGACATATGATTGTGTAACTGCGTGCGCTGTAGTGCAGTGCTGTTTAATATGGTTTGCTTTGTAAAAGTTAATGTTGAACTTAAGTGCACTGACGGTGTTATATTATCTCCTGAATCAGATGACAGGGTTGCGGTTTGTACTTATGAGCAAAGCTTTAATAAAATTGTATTAAAATATTTCAAAACTGTGTGTGTGTGTGTGTGTGTGTTTGTGTGTGTGTGTGAGCTTTTATTATTATGCTAATTGAGTTAGCATGCGCAGTATTCATGACGTTAACAGGAATTTTAGGAATTTATCTTTTTTATTATTATTATTACATTTCAATTTTGATTTGTCTCAAGTAGCTATATGTTATACAGGATTTAAAGTAACAAAACTACTAAAATTATCACATAAATTGTGGAATGTTTGTCGTTCCTTGTACAAAGCAATAATCTTTTTTTTCTTACTATTTGTTTTATTCCAGCCCCCTGGCCAGTAGGTGGCGGCATTACACCAATCGCAAATAAACTCAAACGAAGAAGAAGCTACGCTAATCTAGCAATATATTTTGTAAAGGATGCAAGCGGTTTATATTTTCTGCAAAAGATGCTCATAATTCCAAGGAACTCGTCAACTTTACACCATCTAACAAGTTTACGTTTATTTAAATCATTAAGTCTGAATAAAAAACTCATGACACATGGATTCAATGAAGACAAAATAAAGTGCTTAACTGATTTAATAACAGTTCTTAAAATCAAAATATAAAATTTTGAGTAGGTATTGATCTTTTGTTTTGGTTTTTATTAGCTGTCCAAAAAAATTTTAATGAGGGAGAAAATTTGGTTTTCCCAGGTGCCTCGTAACAAAAAGAAAGAAAGAAAGAAAAAGCTTGTTTTTTTTTTTTTTTTGTCTGAACTAAAATGAGTCAGCATTTTGTTTGTTTTGTTGATCAGTGATTCATCTTCTATACCACTTATCCTGTGTAAAGGGTCATGGTTGCCCTGGTGCAGGGTGCCATCGCAGGACGCACACACAGACAATTTGGCAATTAAGCTAATCTGCATCTCTTGGCCTGTGGGAGGAAACTGGGATACCCCGAGGAAAACCACCAAGTACAGAGAGAACATGCACACAGACCTGAGATGGGAATTGAACCTGACCCTGAATGTGCAAGACTACTACAGCACTGTACCATGTTGTTGGGTCGGAGTTTATGGCAAATTGGATGCTTTTCAGCAGTGTTCGTTTTGTAGTACCAGTA
The DNA here is from genome assembly GCA_003987875.1 of Clarias batrachus. Classification (NCBI taxonomy): domain Eukaryota; kingdom Metazoa; phylum Chordata; class Actinopteri; order Siluriformes; family Clariidae; genus Clarias; species Clarias batrachus. The sequence continues at coordinate 189,475 of QMIH01000243.1, forward strand.
TCTTTAAAAAAAAAAGAAAAGAAAAAAAAGGGATAGATAGATAGATAGATAGATAGATAGATAGATAGATAGATAGATAGATAGATGAAGATCGATTCGGTGATGTTTTGTGATTCTTTTGTCTGGCAAATCATGAATCGCCACATTGACTCAAAAATAGATTTTTTAAAGACTAATTTTAAATTGATACATTTGCATTTGAGGTAATAAAATATCAATGAGTGTGTTCCCTGCAATGGATTGGTACCCTGTCCAGGGTGTACCCCACCTTGTGCCTCCTGGGATAGGCTCCTGATAGGAGTAAATTATTAATAATTATGTTTTTATAATAATAATACATTTAAAAAACACATTTTACAAAGAAAGAACACTTAAAATATGTATTTGTTTTACTGTTCATAACATCATACAATAAAAGTCCAAATCAAATACATAATTCATAAATACATAACCACTAAGTGCAATGTAAATTGTAAATACACACAACACAAACAGAAAAACATCACCTCTCCTGTACAAGCTACTGTAGTATCAGATATCTTGAAAATATATTCTAACACAGTCATTAAAGGAGCCATTTACATTTTCTAGCCCTCGAAGGTTAATTACCATCGCAATAAAAAAATATTTTTCCTAAAATATACATTTAGTATTAAAGTTGCCTTTAAGGATAAAGAGGCTGAGGAGCTACCAGACATTTAGCTTTATCTAGATCAGTGTTGTTAAACAGCTACAATCAGAGTTTGGGATGAAATCTCATTAATATGTAAAGAAATAAAGTAAACAGAGAACTACAAAACATCTCAACACACATGACACCTGTTTAACTTTGGACACAAATTGCACTGAAGTTTTTTTTTTTTATGTGTGTATTTTTTTCCTACTCCTCAGTGAGTAAGTCCGGGCGGATGGAGTGTTCCTGTTCGATGGCTGCCAACTCCTTCAGGAACTCAGCATAGAGGAATGCGGCAAACACGCCGTTCCTGGACTGAGGAGGAATGTTGGGACACGGAGGGAAAGATTTCGGCAGCCGCCCGGAGACGTGGCCATCGAGAAACCAGCCGAGTCCGTTTTCCTGCAGGAAATCCCACTCTGAGAGACAGCGAGAGTGAGGGGAGGGAAGGGGCAGACAAATGGAGGAAACAGTTTTATATGTATTGCTACATTTATCCCAATTTGGCAACACATACTGTAAATCACTCATGAGTGGAAGGATTTCCTTGTGTCAGGAATACATTTAACCTGATGAGCTTCAACCTAGAATACGCTACATGTCCAAATTTAGTGGACTTTCCTTCTGATATTTTGCTGGCGTTTAGTAGACTGTTGGTGTGTGCACAAAACAGAGAATGCAGTGAAAAGTGTGTATGAAATGAACATCCGTAACTAAAACATTCCTGAAAATCCTTTTCACCTCTATCCTTTAAGACTTCATCTCTGAGCAGCAGGTAGTGAGCGGTGTCCCGTACCATCTGAGCAAACCCGGGCCTAGAGATTGCGTGCTGCTCAATCTGGCAACCCACAGAAACCAGCACCTGCAATACACAAACGCCTGTGGGTGTCACTCTGAATCCTGAGAATATACTAGGCTAAATAAGTGATGTATTCTTAAAAAAAAAAAAACCCACCTGGTAGAGAGAGCGGACGCTGGGCTGGGAGACGGTTTGGGTGTCGAGCAGGAAGCAGCGCAGAAGGGGCTGTGGGTACGCCGCCAGCTGAGTCAGGATTCCCGTCACCAGCAGGTTCACCTCTAGGGGATTCTCCAGCATGTTCTCCAGGCGAGAGAGCAGCACGCTGATGAACGGGCCTGCAGTGGGGCAAAATCAATAATGATAATAATAATAATAAAAAGAAGAAATCAGTAAATTGTGCATCAGGTTCAGGGAAACTCTCTCCAAGGGCAAAAGAAACATCACCTGTAAATGCGACACGTTTCTTTCCGCCATCTGCTCCTCCGTTCATTTCCTCATCTTCGTCATCAGTGCAAATCGAATTAAAGTCAAGGTCCGTTTCTTTACCATACAAGACCGCAGTCAACCTCTGGAAATAAACATTATCTCCCATCATGCTTTGTTTATCCCAGTTAACAAGCTGGAGGCACTGGGAAACAAAGTCCTCTCCATTATATTGCACCTCCTGATGTTGCTCTTCCAAACCCGTTTCCTGTTCCTCTTGAAGATGATCACATCCGTCCGCATTCTTTCCATCAGAATGTCCGTTTAATAGAAATGAAGCGTCTTCGAATGCCTGATGTTGTACCTTATTGCTTACGTGATCCTGTGTGCTACCCTTGGTGTAAAAACGTGTGTCATCGTTTGATTCAGTTTCTCCTACCTCGTGATTTTGGCTCCTGGGAGCGTTTTTCAATGACACATTCCGGTCGTCCCGTGCATCCCTCTGTGCGATAAGATTATAAACCAGTACATCGTCCTGGAAGTCTGACTCTTCGACGTAAGTCCCGCGAATTAACACGATGGCGCTTTTCCTCATCTCCTGAATGTGTTGCGGAGGTTGAAGTCTCTCTGCAGAATGGAAATCCTGCTTTTCCTCTGCATCGGGAGTGGCGTCATAAGTGTCGTCCCACTCTAGCTCTGGCGTACGACTTGACCGGGTATGACACGGGGTCGGGGACTGGAGTGGAGGCGTGGCAAGAGGTAGACATTCATATTCGCCCTTCTCTCCATCTACCTGATCCTCGAGCTCCTCCTCTGCTTGGTAATTCTCAGGCGAGGGATCGAGTCCATCATAGGGGGCTGACCAGAGCTGACACGCCCGAGCGCTGGTGCTGATCATGCTCCGTGCGTCATTCAGGTACTGGAGGTAGTTTTTGTAAATCACCGGCTCAGACGTCATCCAGCAGGAGTTTCTAAAACCTTCCACACCAAGAGGAGGAAGGTCTTCAAAACCTGGATGAAATGCACACCAGTGGAAATATTAGAAAATCCAAAACACCATTTATGAAATGCTCCATGTGCTTCTTTAATTGCAGGTGCATGGTTCAGGTTGAAGACGACTTATTTGACTTGGACGAGAAGTCATTACTGGAGACATTTAGATCTAAACAATTGCAACTCTCAATCGAGTGTCTTGTCATTACCCGTCTTCCCCATCAGCAGCTCTTCGGTGACCTTTGACCAGAGGACATAGTCTGGCTTAGGGGGCATTGTTGGCGAGGTACAGGGTCTGTCCAGGAGGAACGAGGGAGTGAGAGAGAGAAAAGCAGCAGCGCTGGAAGAGTAGCAGTCTCGCTCTCGGAGTCTACGCTGACCTTTGCGTTTCAGGTGAGAACACGGAATGAGATACCTGAACGAGAAGAAGAAAAAGTAGTACAGGATTTTAAAAAAAAACTTGATTTGATTTCCCACAACTGAAAAAAAATAACAGGAATAAATCTACAAGCAGGAAGTCGTAGTGAATACCTGAGAATGAGCTCCAGCATGACGTCCTCACAGTACAGACCGATCAAAGTGCGAAACAGTGCCAGAGACACCGTTCCCAACTAACAAAGAGGAGAAAATAGGAACTCGTGTAAAACAGTCGTAATCATTGCTGACCATCACATGATGGAAATCTGGCACGAACCTGAAAAGGAGTGTTGATTCTGCTGACGAGCGTGTCAAGAACGTTGACGTTGTCATGACGATGCTTGAAGACGAAAACAAGAAAGGTCTGGAGGAGGGCGGGGTCGGAGATGTGCCGCAAAAAGAGCTCCAGATATGCCGTCGTGGTCATGACTTCCTCCAAAGTCAGCTGATCAAAGCAGACAAAGCTTAGACCAATCAGAGATCACAGGGAAAATAAATAAGAGCAAAGAAACTAGCAGTTATCACCTTGTGGAGTGCAGGAGCCATGACTGGCACGAGGAAACCGTTATAGATGTAACCAAGCAGCTGATTTCTGACAGAGTGATGCGCCACCTGGAAACAACAAGGGAAAATTGTTTTCATCGAATCACCAAGCAGAAAAGCAGAAATTAACTTAACTCTGGTGCTGAGAAAAAAAGTTTTGGGATCATAACTCCACCCCCTAGCAATGACCACGCCCAAAAGTGGCAGACTGGCAAACTTTTCACATTTCGTGCAGAAAGCTTTAGCCAATTACACGTCATAGCTATAAACGTACATTAAGTACATACATTAACTATAGCTGAATTATATTTGAGTATGAACCAGTGAGAAACAGGTGCAGATGATGACAGATGTTCAGGCCGGTGATCAGTATACTGGTGATGCTGAATGCTGAATCATTTAATATAATGAATATAAAGAAATGAAGGAGGCTCAAGACCTTTCCCCAGTAGGCTACTTAAGGCCAAAATGTTTAACTATTGCAAATCATATCAATCTGTTTATTTCATTTTTTTTTGTCAGTGAAATTTCACGCTTTGAAATTTGTTTGGGAGGCATGTCTCTAGCATCTGAGCCTGACCTTACATACGGCGCTACAGAAGTGTAGAGAGTTGAGGAACTGTACGAGCGCTGGAACCTGCATCCAGTCAGCTTCCTCCAAACAGTGCCATCCTTCACTGCAGAGCTCGAGCTTAGCTGGAAGCCAGGAATACAGACCACTCAAGCCTGTGGCCAATACCTACACACACACACACACACACACACACACACACACACACACACACACACACACACACACACACTGGGTAGTGTGTGTTATGGCATGGTGTAGAGAGTTGAGGAACTGTACGAGCGCTGGAACCTGCATCCAGTCAGCTTCCTCCAAACAGTGCCATCCTTCACTGCAGAGCTCGAGCTTAGCTGGA
>QMIH01000243.1:194329-221155 GCA_003987875.1 Clarias batrachus
ACACACACACACACACACATACACACACACACACACACACACACACACACATACACACACGTGAAAAATATACAGAAAATGATTTAGCATCTGCTGACTAATTACAGTCCGTCTGTCTGCTTGGACAGGAAGATCAAGTGTAAATCGTAATGTGTAAAAGAAAACACTTCATTTACCATGTGCAGAGATTTGTCTATGGGATTAAGATCTGGATTAAAAAGGGGGTGGGGACATGCTGCCATGGGATGAGGTCACTGGAATAAAATCACTAATGTGTGTGTGTGTGTGTGTGTTTGTTCCAGTTATATTTAAGCCATCTCTCTCTCTCTCTCTCTTTTTCTATCTCTTCCTCCAAGCATTATAATATTTTATAAATAAGTTGAATTTGACAGATGACACTAGTTATTCCATAAACAAATATGCATCTAACAAATACTATGAATAATTAAGTCATTACTTGAACTCCAATGTGTCTAAGTTTTGGGGCCGAGAAGCATTCATTATTCTCTCTCTCTCAGCTAGACGTCACACTAAGCCTCCCCTCCCTTTCCTCTTCCTGAAAATTCAGTAACACTCTTATATAAGTGTGTGTGTGTGTGTGTGTGTGTGTGTGTGTGTGTGTGTTTGGTTCTGCACTTGGATAAACTTAGTGAACTTACTGTTATATAGAGAATTAAAAATACTTTATCCAGTCAGTCTACAAGGTGGATAAACCCACACAAATGGTGTAATATGAGATGAAATTAAAAATATTTCATAACAAGGTTATCAAAATTAGGGATTGAAATGTTCCTGTATGCCAAAACCTGAATTGTAAAATTCCCAAAGAATTAGTTTTTTTAATTACAACACCCATATTCTGACAAAACATACATCCATTAGAGATTTAAGTTTTCTCTAGGCATGAAAAACTGAAAAAGAAAATGCAAAGCTGAAAAAAACTAAACAAAATGAGAACTAAATGGTGCATCATTTCATTTGGCGCCACCTAGACGCAGTGCGCCCACTAATGCAGCTCATCCATACTCATCGACTTGTCCCTTTTTTTGGTAAGGTGCCATTACTTTTGGTCTTATTGACTAAACCTATTTTACAGGCTATTAAGCATCACAGTAGGAAACAGACACCAGGACTACGCTGAGATCACTCACCGGGCAGAAGTAGGTGTTCTGGGTGATGTGATCAGCCACGGTGATGTCGTGCGCTGACGACGCCACAATGAGCGCGAGAGCATCACGGGCCTGCGCACCCACCGGCCCGTCACGGTGCACGAAAGGCAACAGCAGCGAGAAGAGCAGGAAGTTGGCAGCACCCTGATCCTGCCCACTGTGGAAGAGGAAAAGCTGGAGGGCGGAGTCATCACGTGCCAGCATGTGGCACAGTCGGTGCAGCAATCGCACCAACTCGGCTTCCACCGGCTCTGAGCTGGTGCTGGAGCCACAGGAGGAAAGCAGCATGGCGAACGGGTGCAGGATGGGCTTGTGGTGCAGCATGGGCTGGCGTGCCCGTGTCACCAGCATCTCGTACATACACAACTGCTCCAGCTTCACCTCTTCTGTAAAGTCACGCCGCAGGCTCCACACGAACAGGCGCTCCATTACGTTCTCTAGGAGCACAAACTCCAGAATGGGGCCCATGGCTCCGCCCACACCGCACTCCTCCTCTGTCAGGAGGAACAGCATGTGCTCCACGTAGTTTTGGACAGCGCTCGCTTCGTCGCTGGAGATCGGGCCGGAACGGAGGTGGCCGCTGTTGCGGGTCGGCTCATGCTTTTCCAGGATTCTCAAAACCTGACAGCAACGTGTTAGTGTGTTATATGAGCTACAGTACCACAGATGATGTTCATAACTAAGTGAAGATGCTAGATGGTCTTGTATTACCTGTGCCCAGTGGTTTTTGAAGACAATCATGCATGTTTCAGGGTCTACTCCGCTAAGATTTAGCGTCCGCCCCCGTCTGGGACTAGTGGAGACTGCAGACGCCATCATCTTCCCAGTGTGCAGGAGGAGCTAAACCATAATGCAGCTGACATCTGGATCCTTGCCATGATGGCCAGAAGACAGTAGCAGGACCAGATACAGAGGAAGCATGCTACTGCTGGTGGAGCGAAAAAAAGAAGAGGTGAAATTCAGGTCAAAAAACCATTGTCTGTTTATTCCACCAATATCACTATTTGAACAAAAAACATGACGTTTTCATGATGTTCTCTTCTATGAGGCGTGAACACTTATTACTGCTTTAATAAAAATCATATTTTTTCAGATTGGATTGAATGTGTTGTACAGTTGAAGTGTCAGATCTAGGCTGGACTTCCTGACTTTCCGATCGTTCTGTTCCTTTGCGGCGGCTCTCAGCTCGTCCCAGTAGGGTGGAGGCCCTGTTCTAACATTCCCAGCATTCCTCACCATTCCCCAAAATCCTTACCTCAGCACGGCCACAGCTGCGAGCAGAGTCCCGGGCTGAGACCGACGACAAGATGAGAGAGAGAGAGGTTTAGATTAAAATGAAGAAACAGAAACATTATCCTTTAGGCTGTGAGAAATCAAAGTGGATTAAGGAGAAGAATGAGGAGGTCAGGAGATCTGACTGTACATAAAGACAACATAAGCGTAAAGATGTCTAGACAAGAGTGTGAGAAATTGGGAATGGTTCATTTTTTGTGAATCTCGTGGCGGGTATGGATGAGGCACACACAGGCACACTCTCTCTCACACACACACACACACACACACACACACACACACACACACACACAGAAATTAATACAGGACTAAAACTGATTTAAACCCACTAAAGGCTCATAAAAATTCACACACTACATGAGAAAAGTTTAATTTTAAATGCTAAGTACTGTAATTTAATAACAACTGATAAAAAACAGGATATTATGAAATCATATTATAATGATACGTTATACCATTGTGTTCATATGACTCACAGGTTGTTTTTTTTATTGCAACAAGAGGTCGCATGAGGGAAATACAATTTATCGCTGCTCTAATGCAAGTGATAACATGAACTACCCAACTAGTTCAATAACTAGAACTAGAAGTGGATTAAGAACTTGACAAATTGATCGCTACTTTGCGGTGGTATAAAACTAATAAAACACTTCAGAACAGAATGGTAAGAGTACTAAGGCTCGCTACTCTGCTGTTAATCCTTTTCTGACAACAGCGCACCTTGAAGTGCTTTTATTTTATGTAAATTATGATCTATAGACCTAAACTATCACCTGCAATCCAATATATGAACACCGTTTGTGTGTGTGTGTGTGTGTGTGTGTGTGTGTGTATATATATATATAGTTCAAATTTCATAACCATTCTAAACTAACTAAAATAGGTGAATTATCTTAATTAGTATCACCTAATTGATTTCTAGTATATGATAGTGTATGTATTTTATTTATGACAGGTCTAAAATCCATGTTTAATTGCAAGTTTTAATTTTTTATTACATACACAGAGAGTTTAATTGATTACTGTAATATATTTGTTATTTATTTGCTCTTTTTTTAAAGCTAATTTTCATCATATTTTATTTACTAATTTGTTACTAAAGAACAACACTATAATAAACAGGTTTTAAGGATTTTGAGCTCACAGCTGTTGAGGCAGAAATAAATCCGGTATAAATCTCACCGTTTATATTTTGCTGTGAAGAATTTTATTCTTCTTCTGGAAAAGAACATCAATCAAACTCCTGATAATTCGCCTCCACGGATGAAATTCCACATGATTCCCGAAATTAAATGATTTAAAGAAGAAGAAGAAGAAAAAAAGAACACTTCTTTATATTAATGGAACACTGCGGTGTGTGTGTGTGTGTGTGTGTGTGTCGGGCGGCTCAGGGTCAGACTCAGAGTAATCCGCCGGTCATACAAGGCGCTCCGGATTTCCCGCCCGCTCATTTACATATACTCCGCCCACTCGTTTACATACAGAAGTACGCGCGTACACGCGCGCACAAACATGGGCTCGATCCCAAACCTCATTAATACACGAGTGCGCGTGAGTGCACGTGGTTTACACTAAAGTAGTGCACTACGGCTCTTGTAAATGGTTCACAGGTGGTGGTGTTGAATCCCCTGTATCGTCTTGCAACGTTTGAGTTTGACGCTAAATACGTTATGTTTTTTTGTAATTGCAGATTATAAAACCTAGATATGGTGTAAGAAAAATGGAGCGTAGTACACAGGGTTTACAGAGAAACAGTATATAAACAAACAAATAAACGAATAAAAAAGGCTGATGTCTTATTAGAAAGTTTTCAGCGCCATCTTGTGGTTACCACATAATAAACACCCTTAGGCCTACTCGATGTGAAACGGTTTCTCTCTTATCGCACAGACTTGGGGTGAGTTAAGTAAAATGAGAGTTTGTCTCACTTTATTAAAAAAAGAAAAACATTTTATGAAAAACATTTATGGAAACTTTTTAAAAATAGAACACATTTATTTCCCCAAATTTTGCGTTTGTTTTGAGCATGGTGGCTTAGTGGTCATCTTGCATCTCCAGCATCCGGGTTCGAGTCCCGCCTTGGTGTCTGTGAGCATGGAGTTTGCATGTTCTACCTGTGAGTTTCTCTTGGTGGGTTTCCTCCGGGTACTCCGGTTTCCTCCCATAGTCCAAAGACAAATTCCTCCCATAGTCCAAAGACATGCAGATCAGGCTAACTGGCATTCCCAAATTGCCCATAGTGTGTGATTGAACTAGTGTGTTAGGTAAGGTTGCCAGCTCAACACCTGTTTGTGTCTGAGCACTTGGTGGCAAAGAACCTTGATCAATAGTCCAATAGTGGCTGCCCGGCAGCATTAGGGTTCGACCCAGGGACATCCTGATCAACACCTTAACCCAAAATATATACAGACAGAATAAAAAATATACATACTCCCACTAATTCAGATCAAAGTACTACAAAAGATCAAAGTACTACTGAAATTTCCAAGCCCAAAATTTCTCAACACCCCATTAGTGATAATGCTAGATTCTCAAAGGAGCTCAGATCTGATCTGAGAAAGAGGATGGTAGATTTACCAAAGTCAAGAATGTTTTATGGAGGCATTTCAATACAACTGATGTTTCCAAGATAAGTTCAACAATTGTATGAAAAATGTTATAGTGAGGTGTAAACAATTTGCCAAGATTTGGAAGGACCTAAACTGTCACCCTCAGCTCTGAAGATATTGGTTTGGTCAGGAGCAACCCAGAAGTCACGAATACACAGGGCTGCCATGAGCTTGAGACTGTTGAAACCCAGTGTCAAAGCCAAGCCAGTTTTACATTGCCATGGACTGAAAAAGGCTGCTGTTCAAGAAAGAAGCTCCTGTACTGAAATTGACACCTCAAGCTAACTTAACTCTATCAATTCTAAAAAAAAAGAATGGTCAAATATCCTATCATAATTCTGGCTGATGTCTACAAAAAGCATTTGCTAAAAATTAAAACAAATCTAATGCGTGCTGTATGCTTATTTAGTACCCTGTACTAAATAACTTTGACCATCTCAAAATGACAAGAAAATCATTGCGCACCCAATGTTACCATGACAATCGTGTCATAATGAGTGCATGAAAATTTCTAAGAGATACAGTTCTTTCTCTCACTTTATGGCTCTCTAGTTTGGAGTTTGATCAACGGAAAGAGAATGTGTTTTTGTTTTTTAATGTTCCATACAGCTAATTAAGTCTCTGGTTAAACGTAGTGGACTCACACTTACAAGCAAAGTGTAATATCCACGGGGTGGTTAGGTCAAATTGGAACGTTTGATTGCACTTATCCCTGCTTTTCACTAGTGCCTGGATATCATCAAGGTAGAAAGATTTCTGAGCCATGATCAGACTGCGAGCTTCACGCCCTAAACATGTGGCAATGTCTTGGAGCGAGATCAGGAATGTCTGGGGGACATGGCAAAATAACTCCCAGCCAAATTCTTGTAATGTGCAACTGGTGTCAGTGATTGTGTGTGCAGTTCCCACAGACAGATGAGTCTAATAATTCCTTTAATGCATCTTTAAATGTATTCAAAGGAATATATATTTTCATTTTATACCTAACAAGTATAATATAGCATAACAAGTATAGTACACCCGGGAATGTCCTTATCAAATTGTGTTTGGACTGTATCTTTTTCTGTTAAAAATAATATGGGCTCTCAACCTTTATACCTTATTGTAATTGTAAAACCTCACTAGAATTCCCTTCTGGTTTAAATTTCATACAAAGATATGTATACTTATCTAATGGTCATAATCTTATATACCAACTCTGATGATGTGTTTGGCTCAAGTGGCTAATCTCCTACCTCTGGAAAAAATGTCATATGACTGACAGAACAAATCTGATCTCTACTGGCGGATATGGGCCACTTTGAGGGATTTACTTGAACAATCATGACCATAGCCCTGACCTATATATATATATATATATATATACCCTTTATTTTCTTTAATTATTTCTTTCATTCAACTTTTGTGTTGGTCTGGTGGGTTTCCTCCGGATACTCCGGTTTCCTCCCACAGATTAGGTTGATTGGAGTCCCCAAATTGCCCATAGTGTGTGAATGAATGTGTGTGTATGGTATGTGCATGTGTTTACCCTGTGATGGATTGGCACCATGTCCAGGGTGTACCCCCGCCTTGTGCCCCAAGACTCCTGGGATAGGCTCCAGGCTTCCTACGAGCCTTTATATAGAATAAAGCGGTATAGAGATGAATGAGTTAATCATTTGCATTTGTTTACAAATTTATAAGTGTGAATTTATTTTCATTTAAGATACTTTCAGATAATGAGTGACAGCTGTGCTCTGGCGCCCTCTAGTTTGTTTTATACACAGCACACGCGCACTTCCTGTTTACGTCATGACGTGGGGACGTACCGACACGCTCTAAGCGCTTTATACACTGTAGCCTGTTTAGAGTTTCAGATAATGAACTACATTGTTTGATTCGGGTCGCTTGTTTTCGTCCTGTCTATAAGGACATTGTGTAAAAAGTTTAGTTTTAGCCGATGAATTTGTTTTGTATCAGGATTGAAGTTTGTAAAGAGTGAGCGAAGAACTACTTTTTTTCTCGCTCTTTCTCTCCGGGATTGTGGTGTATACAGGCTTGGGTTTTAGGGTTTTTTTCTTTCTCGTGTATAAAGGAAAAGAGAGGGAGAAAGAGAGAGAGGTCAGGTTATCTTCCCAGGAGATGGCAGAGGCGAGAGTGGAGGATGAAGAGGAAAGTATGAGAGAGGCGCGAGAGGCCGGCGGCGCGAGACGGAACGCGCGAGCGCCCACCGCGGCTTCAGGTGAAGTGCTCGTGTTTCATCTTTATAATATCCGTAGACATGTGTACAGGTGCGCGCGCATGTGTGTGTGAGTGTGAGTACAATTATCAAAGTTAAAGCAGAGCAAAATGATTTACTGTCGCAGTTAAATAATAATACAGACATAACCAATGGTAACTTTTTTTTCCTTGCAATTAACTTTATATAACGCGTTAACAATGATCTGCTTTTTAAAAATCTATTTATAAAATATCTCGCGTGCAGTTTTAACGATTAAACACCGTTAGATTCACAATTAACACCTGAGAGAGAAGAGCTCTACAAGGTCATATGACCCAAAACCACAAGTCACGTGATTTTAACTAGCACCCTGAGCAGACGAGTTGGCAAAAAAGAAGAGAAATTCTGTTCAATATCAAAACGTCAGATATAGGGACTGGTATAGTTTGGAGAAAAGCTAAACAACACTGGCAGCATGAGATAAAAGTGAGACACTTGGCAAAAAGATTTTAAAAAAAGATAAAGTGTTAATTAGCAGACTATTAAGAATTGGACAAAGCAACCTGGGAGCCAACAGATTTAACTGAAGTTTATCAATTCTAACAAAGAAGGCTCAAATATCCAACCTGAATGCTTTTTCCCTGTAGAGTCTGGTTCCTCTGAAGGTTTCTTCCTGTAGCAATCTCAAAGTTTTTACCTCACCATCGTCGCCCTCGGCTTACTCATCAGGGACGATGTAATATTTTGATTCATGCACATACATTTTCATACGAATTATTAAAAACACTAGACAAATGAAATTGAATTGTTGCTCTCTACCAAACACATCTGTTAATGGTGAAACTTACTAAAGGAACATTTTACACAAGTTTAACATGTGCCATATACTTATTTTGTATATGATTCTGACAAAATGGCCAGTTCAAAGAAATCATTACACACCCAATGTTTCCATGACGACAATGCAGGTAAACTTTTAAGAGAACTGTACAGTTCTTTCGCTTTCTCCTTCTTTCTGGATCTCTAGTTTGGGGTTTGATACAAGCAAAGAGAATGCATTATGCTACCAAACTCAATCAGCAGGGGTTTTGTTCATGTTACTTATTTGTTCGTTTAACATTCAATACAGCTAATTTAATCTCTGTTTTGAAGGTAGTGGAGTCACACTTACAAGCAGGTGTACATAGAAATGAAGTAATATCCACTGTGTGTTCAGTTGAGGCTAAATGAAGTTCGAGACGAGAACCCATCTTTTTTTCTTTTCTTTTTTGTCTGTAATTAAAGTCTTAACTTCAGCAAGCTGGCCTTGGACATGACCTTGCACCTGAAATTAGTCTCAGTTTTCTAGAAGCCTGAGTGTATCTTTGTGCATGGGGGGAAAAAGTAAAGACAGTGTGAGCATTCTTTCTACAAACTCTCTTATTAAGGCCATATGCAGCCAGACCAAGACAAGTCCAAATACTGTAATAACTCGGAGAGAAGTCCAAGTCAATAAAAATCGAGAGTTGCACTCCTGTGGAAATGCGCACATTTATTACCTTCTCATGTACTAAATACATATTAAACCTAAACACAAGATTTATCATTTACATCCTGGGGCGTAGCCAGATATGTTGCAATGAGGTGGAAGGAATTTAATTGAAATGTCGACATTTTTAATGAAGTGGTCATTGTTGGTCACTTCCAACCCTAGAACTACTGCAGTTGCAGCATTTATAGCATGTAATTAATGAATTATGAAAATACAACAAACATTTCTTACTGGAAAATACTAAAATGAAGGTTTATGTGGTCTGCCAGTTACACAAACTGGTTACATGCCCAGTTTCTGGCACACGCACTTAATTATGTTGTAAATTATAGTTGATTGAGTTTGTATAGTTCTATTTCTCACTTTCCTGCGCTCTAGTTCTGGATTTGATTCAAGGAAAGAGTATGCACTGCGCTACAAAACTCACATTGTTGTTATTTTTGTTAAATGTTTTTTGTTATTTTTCATGTTCAATAGAGATAATTAAATCCCTGGTTAAATTTAGTGGAGTCACGCTTACAAGCAAGTGTAAATAGAAATAAAGTCATATCCACGGAGAGTTCAAGTCAAACCTGGACTTTTGATTGTGCAGAATAACAGAACACAGTTCTGAGAATAAAAACGATATCAAGTTTACTACACTAATTAATTTATCCCAGCGTTTCACTAGTGTTTCGATACCCTAAAGTTTTTTCAGTGCGCAGGAGCCATGATGGGCCTGTCTGCTTCACATCTAAAACCCTGGCCTCCCAGGATCTCCTTTAATGTCCCAAGGATGTGGCAATAACTCGCAGCAGAGTTCCTGTAATATGCAAGTGGTGTTGGTGAATGAATATGTGTACAGTTCCCACAGACGGATGCGTCTCTGTCTAAGAGAAGTTATCCGTCAATTTTCAAAGATCAGACTTTCCACTGAATGCTCAGGTCTGCAGTGGGCTCTGAGCCACCTCGGCCAGGATTCTCATTCACAGACCTTCTTTAAATAGTTTGCACCGTTCAAATGTTTTACTGTGGCTAAGAGTCTTATCACCGTAGTCTTCTGTAAATGTCACTCGGTTTACGTTTCATTCACAAGAAATTTCTTCCCAGTTTGACGTGAACACCCCTTGTGTACTTGGGCTTAGGTATGTAGTGTGAATTTTTTTGCCAGTGTGTTGGTTATTTCAAGGTTCCTTTCAATTCTTTTATCTCATATGAGTTGTTGGTATGCGAGTGAGTATGAGATTCTGCTATTCTGTCACAATAACTCGAGTTTTCCGTAGTGTCCTTGCACATCATGGTGAGAGTGTGATCTCTAAGCCGGATTGCGGTTTGTGTAATAGTGTGTGTGTTGTGTTTTTCAGAGCGAGCAGATAGGAACAAGCCTGAACAACGCCAGTCCAGGTAGGAAGGAATAAATCATGCATATTTTCACTAAACGGAATTCGCTGAGCTGTCTGAGTGGAGTTTGAATGTGTGTGTGCGTGTGTCAGCCTGTTTATATATTTCTTTCCCCTCCCCAATCCAAAGTTCAAAACTTGTTGCCCCAGTAAGCTCCTGGTTTAAGTCTCAGGCTCTTATTTGGAACCTAAAAAGGGATTTTTTTTTGCTCTGAGAGAGTAGAACATCCTTCTGTGACGTCCTCTGCTGGAAATACTGGAAATTAAGTCAAGACAAACAAGGTATTGGTTGTTTAACTTCCAGCGTTCATTGAAGTTTCTTCCGCATCATGTTAGAGTTTGTGTCTGAAAATACAACAAAAAAATAGTTAGGTCTGAGCTGAGCGGGTATGTGAGCACACAGACTGGTGGAAGAGGTGTAATTTGTCTGAGAAAAACACTTACGTGTGACATTACATCATGCACAAGGATTGTAGGCGCTGAGGTCTGGAGGGGTCTTCGAACCTTTATGACGTCAACAAAAAGAAGCTAAAATGGCAGTGGATTGAAAATTGTCAAGAAAAATATCCTTTTTATTAAAAGCTATGTACAAAGTTTATAAAATGAAGCAGACTGACCTTGTACAACTTATCTTTTCTTTGATAATTTCAGAGGCCACATTCTTATTCACTAAAGGACAACATGACTCCTTTGTCCATTGTTATAACTCTGTAGTGTGAAAACGGCTATAACGAGGAACTCTTGCCAAATCCTCTAGATTGGTTTCACCTGCCATAACGTGTTTAAACCTAAAACATTTGAGTCATGAGTCATGAGCTTGTCAGGTTACCGAGAACCCAGAAAGCCTTCGCACCATCCTGAAGACTTTCCACTCGAGGGCTAACGTAAAGTTATACCCTAACCTCTACACGACCCCGAAGACTATGTCAAAAAGTGTTAAATTAATGTCAAGCGCTGCACTGTATCAATTACAAATGTTTTAAAGGTCCAGTATTTTACTGTTTCCTAAAAAAGTTCTCCAAAGACTGTGTTAATGCTACAGGGGCAGAGGTGCCTCAGAGGGCAAAGGCACTGAGTTACTGATCGGAAGATCGGCGGTTCGATTCCCAGCTCAGCCAGGTTGCCATTGTTGGGCCCTTGAGAAAGGCCCTTAACCCTAATTGAAGAAGGAATTTCACTGTGCTGTAATGTATATGTGACACAATAAAGGCTTTACTTTTACTTTACTTTAGCTGAAATAACACTCGGATATATAAAAATATATATATGTTTGTTTATATATATTTTTTCCAATCTACCTTTATTTCTTTCCTCCTCCAAATACACTGTTTAAGCGTCTATGTAAATGAACTACTCCTAAGCCACGCCGGAGCTAAGCAACAAACCAGAGCAAAGGGTTTTCTAATTTTTCTTTTTCACCAGTGAACCAGATGCTAGTTCATGTTTGGTGCTGGTGTCTGTCAAGAGAACCGGCTTTGTTTTTGCCATGGGCTAGGGAGTCGCATCGCTATATCACTGTATATGTGCAGGTACGTGTATGTCTGTACTTTCCCAGCAAAGCCAGCGGCAATGGTATCGTGGCAAAATATAAAAATATTTTTAAAAAATGCTAGCACAAGCACAACAACTGTGGCTGAACTTCATCATGGCTTTGCAAGCAGTTCCTCTGGCTTTATGATTACTAAAAAAGCATTTGAGCCGCCCATGGCATATTGTGTCCCTTTTATTTCTCTTTAAAGATGGCAGTCGCAAACATTTAGCTGGTCTTGATAATTCAGCCACAGCGGTTCTTGGTTCCAGCTGTAAGTGTTGGTGGTACTGCCACTGAACTGGTTTTTCTATCATGAGCGCTGGTGCTTTGGCTGCCGGAAAACAAATGACTGACTCCGGCTCTGGAACCGCCTTGGTGGAAAAGGTGTAATAAGAAAGAAAAATAAAATTGGCTTGTTTAAACCCCAACTAATTATTTAAAATGCTTGTTTGTACATGCACATAAAAAAATGCACTAAAAGTGAATTTTGCATAATATATACTTAAAGGATTTATTATTATATATCATTATAAGGCTTTCTTAGATCAAAATTGAGGTGCATATATAACTATATTACAGTAGGTCTTGGTCTTTTATAAACATTCCTGCTCTACTCACTGATCATGAAGCTTGTCATGGAAGGTGGGTAGAATATAAGCAATTGGGGCCAAATTTCACAACCCTCGTTCCATGCATGTGAAAGTTCTGCTGAGACTTTTCTAAAGTGAGCTAAATCTGGTTGGTAGATTTCAAAGTGTATTTAGTAGAATTGAATCTAATATACCAACGTGATTTAGCTCTGTGAGACTGCAGAAACTTTATATGAGTCTCAGCTGAACTTTGGAATGCAGTTTTCCATGGAATAAGGTTTGTGGAATTTGGGCCCCAATTACTCGTATTGTTTTTGTGTTTCATGGTCGGTGTGCAGAGCAGGAGAAATGATGATGACCAAGTCGAGCATGGCAACGCACTTATAACCATCTCTTTCATCTTTTAAAGAAACGATTTCTTTTACAATAATGAAACCTAATGTTGCATGTATAGAAATGTAAAGGACACCTTTTCATAATTAAGAATCCAGCAGTGCTACGATATCAAATGAGTCCGAGAGCCTGAGAATCCAGCGGACTCCAGCAGAATGTCAGAGTTGGATGGGGAATGTTGGTGTGGTCGGTCACGTCGTGATGGAAATGTTTTTCCCGTTACTCAGCATAAGCCCACGTTACTGCTAGGAAACAAGTTCCAGCGAGCGACTGAGTCACAGCTGGAAGCAGCAAAAGTTATTTTGCTCGTGATTTAAAGTAAACTATGTAACCGAACAGGGGGGAAAAAAAGGCCGCGCTAAATGTTCTCTTTCTGTTTCAGCTCTCAGGGAGCGCTCTCGTCCATCAGAGCTGCGATAAAAAGAAGTGAGTATGCCTCGGTTTTTAGGGTTCATGAAGTCTTAAGGGATTTGGTTGTGATGTAATGCATGTGTTCACTTTTTCAGCGTCCAACAGATCAGGTCCTCCGACTGACCAGAACAGGGAGAGACGGTGAGTCTGGAAACTCTTTTTCTGTCCTGTTTGTTTCCGAGCATCCCACAAGCCTAAGCACATGTTGTTGTGTTCTTGTCAGATCGTTGTTTTTATTTAGTTGCATGAATGTTGATCTCAAAAACAACTAAGGGTTAATCCAATTTTTTTGCGACTAGAGCATGATGAAATGATGTGTTATTCTAACCAGTAGGCGATGCTGATCGGATGTGCCAATACTGGTATTGGTGGTTATTTTTCCCATAGTAGCACACACACATTCAAATCTTTTACATCAACTTGCAAAGACTTGATATAAAAATGCATCTTACAGTGCTGTGAAAAAATATTTGCTCCTTCCTGAGTTTATTTTTTTGCATTTCTTTTCATAATTAAATGATTCATATCATCAAACTAATTTTTATATTTAACAAAGATAATCTCAGTATGTACAAAATGCAGTTAAATTATTTTATTTATTAAAGGAAAAAAACTATCCAAACGTGCCTGGCTCTGTGTGTGAAAGTTATTGTCCCCTAAGCATAATCGCTTCGTAGCAAAGTGATTTCTAGATTACCTGGGTGTGGCAAGTGAAATTTAACGCGGCTTTCCAAAATATACAGATAATTTAAGATTTGTTTTCCCTCCTTTCAGTAAGCATATCATATGACTAATGATTTATTAATAATTACAGAACATTTAAAAATTTGTCCAAATGTCAAGCCTCTTTTTCAACCAATCAGAATCAAGCTTTCGATAGCACCATGTTGTAAGATAACCTGGTCTTAAGTATTTGCTAAAATGTTTGACATTTTATTTTGGCTGTTTTGTGGCTGCAGACGTCCAGAGATCACCATCCTTGCAGCTGAACGCCTGCCCACAAACTCCTGGTTCCCGGGGGCGTCTGGGGCATTTCCCCCTCCACCACCCCCTGCTCAGCCATCTTGGACTGGTCCTGTTACAGTACAGGTAGGGAAAGCTGTAATACTATTTATTTTTTTTTTTTCTTGCAGTACATGGTGGACCAAAGCATGTGGAATCGGTGAAACCACTGACTAAACACAAAGTCTGGATTCAATTCTTCTGACATTCTTTCCCCAGCTTCCCCCGCCTTCATATGAGCAGGTGATCCGAGAAAAAAGTCGGGAGCAGAAGACCCAGACTTCCTCGATCACCTCACCCTCTTCCTCCTCCACGTCATCGCCGTCCCCCGCGTCGTCATCCTCTTCATCTTCCGCTCCACGTCACACCGCCACCATCGCCACGCAGACCGATCCCGAGACGTCCGAGCCTGAGAACTGCTCCAGATCCCAGAGTAAGCTCTAGAAAGAGAGTGCACAAGAGCCACAGTCAAGATTTATTAAAACCTGGTCTGAAGAAAGACCTTCCTCATCATATCATCAAACTAATTTTTATATTAATCAAAGATGATCTCAGTGCATACAAATGCAGTTAAATGGTATATCTGAATATATCTGAATATAAACTTTTCTCACCATCACAAAACCTGATGTAATGTAGATGGAGATTTGAATAAGATGAAGTTTTGTATGAGGGGCGTTCAAGTCACGTCAAATGACATTTCTGGTGAATGAAGGCATAAAGGGATTAACATTTATAAAAGACTTCAAGCACAATATGGTAGTGAAAGGATTATGAAACCTTCCACATCCCTTCTACAGTCCTGAACGCACTCCAAGCTGTTGCCACATGTTTGGGCTGTTAAAGGAGTTTTTGGGAGGCCAGCATTTCACAAGTGAAACAGGCAGTCCAATCATGGCCCTTACTAAAGAACCATTCTACCTTGATGCTATCCGAGCATTAGTGAAACTAGTCTTTACCTAAACCAAAAGTCCAGGTTTGACTTGAACGCCTCTCATACTTTTTACATGAGTAATGTTGATAAGGAGTAAAGAGAAGCCTGAGTCATCAAGGCTATTTAAAGAGGTCCTTTGGCTCATAACGTTTTATAAGATGGATGAAAAAAAGAAACTTCAGGACTTGATGCTTTAAATTGAAACTTATGTCACTTAACTTTATATTTATAGATAATGTTTTGTAGAGTGTCAGAAACAAGACCAAGTTAGTCAGTCTGGATATACGTCAGCAACATAAGCAAGCTTTATTAACTACATACAGATTACAGAACAAATTGTTTATTTTTTGCTTAAATGTTCCTCTAACCAAACGGCTTCCTGTTTTTTCTTCTTTTTCTTCCCATTGTTTTTTTTTTTTTCCCAGTGCGCCGGCCCCCAAAACCACCTCGCCCATCCTTACCGCTCACTCCTAAACCTGCCGAGCCGGTACTCGCACACACGCACTCTTTGATTGAATTGGATGAGCCATCCAGCTCCACACACACTCCGACGCACCTTCCTAGCGGCGAGCAGTGTGGAGTTCAGACTGACCTTACACACTTTCTGGAACCCTTGACTCCTATCACTCCAGACTCCTCAAACACTACCCATAATTCTCAGGAACAGGAAGGTTCAGCACGCCCCAGGCCGCGTCCTCGCTCTAAAGTTTTACCGCAGCCAGTGATCAAAGAGGAACCAATAACAAGAGAGGTCAAAGTTCAAACCTTGGTCCGCCTTAAAGACGAAGGCACAGGGAGCATCTTTGCCGGTTTCACCGACACTCCTTCAGACATTGCATCCAGTAAATATCTGCAGGACTTGTTAGACGTCTTCGGTTGTGATAAACAGGACGTCCCGAGTGACCGAGATCAAAGTGAAAAGAGCGAAGAAGGGCAAAGTGTCAATACTGAATGCTGCTCAGTTTCCACAGTTCCTTCAGAACCCTTGGAAACCATAAGACCAGAACCGCGACCAAGAACACAGAATCCCAAAACGTCTGCAAAACCTTCAAACCCAACGCACAATGTGGAGCAGACCAAAAATAGTTCAGAAGTGCATAGTAAGCCTGGGTTTCATCCTGTCCCTGCTCCCAGACCCCTGGTGAAAAAATCGTTGGCGTCCCAGCAGCAGGGTTCCTCGGAGGAGAAACCCGAGCTCTGTCGAATCCGTCCGCCCCCCAGACCTCCGCTAGCTGCACGCATGTCAAGAGCTCCCACCCAGGAAGAAGAAGCTCCGCCTGCAGAAGTGCCCTTTAACCCTTCTGGAAGGGGAAGTTTAGAAGATCAGAACTCAAGCACAGATTCTTCTGGGAACCCTGGAGCAATCACGTCCTCCAACAGAGCTGGGGGAAACCGTAAGAACATGCTTCTTAATTTGAAGATGATTTAAACATTTCTATTCAATATCTGCTCCTAGACTTGTACATGTTTTTCATGTGGCTTAGCTGAACAAATGATTAAAGGTTTTTATCTCAGCATTGGGAAATACCCTTCATTGTTTTCCCTATATTACTCAGCTTCACTGGAATGAGTGTCATAAATGTAGGCGTGTCCCTTTAAAGCTAGTATAACGAAAGCAGTTGTCTTGTCTTCTTGAATCTCATCACTAAAAAGCATTAATGAGTCCCAGTTGTTTCTTTTTTTTAAATTTTTTTTTTAGAATAAATCTTCTTTTCCTCCTTGACTACACTCCGGTCATAGTCGCACATTAGACTGTTTCTAATTTGACTAACAAAATCCTGATCCCTGATCCATGTGTTTAATGTGCTCAGGTTCAGCTAAACCTCAGTCCCAGAAGAGGCCTCCACCCCTAACGCACACTCCTGTACACACTCCTGCGCAGGTAAATAAAATGACAGAACATAATTACAGTATTTTGTTTTCAGATCCATTGAATACTGGAAATTGTTTTCAGTTGTTTATTTGCTCATCATATTATACTTGATTTCATTGAGATATTTGGTCTGCTCTACCTTTTCGTGGACACATTATTTTTAAACTTCTACAATGTTAAAAACAAGGACGTTCAAGTCAAACTGGGACTTTTGATTGCGCAGAATATCAGAAGACCGTTAGAGTATGAACTCTATTTCTCTATATAATCCCCTGCTACACTAATGCACTTATCACAGTGTTTCACTAGTCCTTGGATAGAAAGCCGGTAGAAAGTTTTCTCAGTATGCCGGAGCCCTGATCAGCCGGCCTGCTTCATGTCTGAAACCCTGGCCTCCCAGGAACTCCTTTTAATGTGGAAATGGCTTGGTATTCTTTTAAATGTATTCTTTATCATAGATGAGCCTGCATATTTGTCACCAATCATAATGCAAAAGGTTGTTCTTTATCAGAAAGGATGGGAAGCTTAACTTCCCTTATGGCTGGAGAAAAATACCTATTACATTTCCAGCATATTAGAGGCTTCACAGTGGGCTGAACCACTTTTGTACAAAAGCTTGTATGCTGATTAAATGCTTTGAGCATGTAAATGCGCATCTCATCAGATCAGTGTCGGTATAAACAGTTAAGCTGGTATCTCAAATCAGGAATGGTTTTCGTTCCTGTGTAAATGTAGTTATTGACGTAATGTCATATCTGTGCAATGTAACCATCAGTTAAAAAGACGAGTGCCGCGCTGCAGCATTAAACTGATTATTGACACTTAGTGTATGTAATCTGTATGTATGACGAAGTGTGCGTGTGTGTTTTCAGGATGCTGACAGTGCTGCAAGTGTTAGCAAATCTGTTCCGTCACTACAACATCGGTAAGTCTAATAAAGACTGTTCAGTGTGTGTTTGTGGGTTTTATGATCATCATCCAGTCTTTGCATGTACTCACAGTTATTAGTAAGCTTCCACTTAACATCAAACTGTGCTTACTGTCTCACTCTCAGGATTTCTTGCCGTTTATAACTTGTATTTTTTTGTAGCGCCAGTGAGGGTAAGCTGCTTCCTCTGCGTCCTCCTCCCGTCAAGTCGAGCAAATCAGCAGGCTCCTCCCCGACTCCTGCTACATCCAAACAGCCCACGGGTTACTGGGGACTCAAACGAGGACCGCCCCTGCCACCGAGACCGAAGCCTGGGCATCCTCTTTATAAACAGAACACAGTAAGGCCTGCTTTTTAAAAAGCTTGAAAAGGCAGGATTTCCTTTAAAGCCATTTCATGATTTATGTCGTGCAGTACAGTGGAACTTTGGATTACGAGCACAATTCGTTCCAGAAGTGGGCTCGTGTTCCAAAACACTCGTAAATCAAATCATAATTTTCCCATAAGAAATAATAAAAGGAAGAACTTGGGGGAAGGGGGGGGTGAAAAGGTTATAGGGTGTGTGTCGGTGTCAAATTACGCGTGCGTACACACATAGACACTGAAACAGAGAAGGAGATGTTGATTATACAAGTAAGAGACGAGCACCAAGATCCAGCAGGGGAGACGATTACTTACAATTCCGGTGTCAAAATAAGAGGCGCATGTGTGATGCATGATACTCGGCACCCGTAAAACAAGACTTGCTCGTTTTTTAAATTAAAATTTATTAAAAATCTTTGCTCGTCTTGTGGAACACTCGTAAACTGCGTTACTTGCAATCCGAGGTTCCACTGTATTTCTTTAGATTGAGGGAATACATTTATGGCAATGTAATTTCAGGTGTGTGTGTGCGCGCATGTGTGTTACAGGGCAAAATCCCTCAAGGAAAGACTAACGTGAACCTTTCAAGCCGTGATCGTGAAAAAACCTACCTTCAAGTAATTACGTGCACCACGTACAAAGACACGTACATGTTGTTAAAATGGATCTGTATGAAAATCTGTTCTGGTGTCTCTCCAGATAGAGAAGCTTCTTGTTGATCTTGATGACATGGTGGCACCAACATCAACACCAGGAGGTGTTAAAGGCCAGCTTCAAGACTCCGTGTCGGAAGAACCCGTATCTCGGAAGAGTCCGGAGCTGAAGATGGAGGAGCAGCACCAGCCTGAGACAAACGCGGCTAGCATCAGGTCTTCTATTTCAGACGTCCTCGCATTTGCTTCAACCCTCTGAACGTCTCCATCTCTTCATCATCTCCCACACTAATTTTTTTTGCCTGTTCTTCCATCTTTTTTCTCAGGTACAGAACCCGCTTTGCGTTCGAGGGCGAAGACGGAGAGCTGACACTTCGTGATGGCGATGTCGTCACGTTAATAGAATATGTAAATGACGAGTGGGGGCGTGGCAGCCTTAATGGACACACGGGGCTCTTCCCTTTGAATTTTGTCCAGATTGTTGAGGAAAGTCCAGAAAAGAAATCGACACCTGAGTCACATGGTGCGTGACTTTTTTTTTTTTTTTTTTGTGCAAAACACCACATCTCTGAACTATCAAATCTTGATTGCTCAATTGCACACAGGTTTAAATCAAAGCAGTCTTTCTAATGTGCAATGGTTTCCATAGCAACCACTTACACAGGACTTTTAAAAGGGTTTTGGTTGAGCTCGTAGCCTCCAGTGTGGGCACTTTGAAACCATGGTAATAAAATTGTAGTTGCTGGCACATTGCTGTGACTGAGCAGCCACTTCATGACATGATTTAATTGGAAAAAAGATCAATGTTGTAGTGGTAATAGCTTTCTGCTTAATTATTCACCCTTACCATTTGATTATATTTCCAGCATCACCTTTTGTTGTGTTGTTTTATTCTTTTCCTATTGAACTGCTGTTATTTTATAACGCAATGACGTTTGTGAAAATGTCTTTTTGTAGCACCTACAGTGTGTGTCGGAGAAGGGCAGACAGGTCGAGCTCTTTATGATTTCACTCCTGAGTCTGAGGATGAACTCTGTCTCAAGGTGTGTGTGTGTGGTCATAAGAACTGTTTGCAAGTTCTTATGTTTTCTCCAGACTCCTTCTAGACCTGATTACAGCTCATGTACAATATCATTACATGAATCATTCATATGGTTTTTGTAATACAGGTCAAGGCTAAGCTTAACCCATGTTAATTGTCGGTTTGCAGTTACTGTTGTTAAATTACTGAAAACTGTTTCACGTTTATGTAAAGAAAGATGAGGAGGAGGGGGAGGCAATGTTCTGGCCAACTATCTCCATGAAACCCATATTATTAAATCATTCACTTTAAAATGCTTTTAAAGGTCCCTTATTATTAATTTTTTTTACAAGCTAACAAGGGTCTCGAAGCTCTTCCAACGTAGGAAAACTAGACGCCTCACTTTATCTGTTTTAGCAGCTATTGCTAGCACAGTGAGCCTCGTGATTCGAGTCAAATAAACATGTATCAAATATACTGATATATATATGAAAGCGACTTTGATCTGATCTAAAAAAAAACAAACAATTGAATTATGTGTTGAGACAGCCATAAAACAAAATTCAGGACTGTCACAATCAGATCTGTGAAGGTAGCCCAAGTAGTGTTGTTGTCTTTTTAAAAAAAAATTTATTAATGTGTAATTACCATTTAAACACTTTATTATATTATTACATTAATTTTTGATCCAATTCCGTAACAGCAATGCGATTTAAACTGATACTTGCTTGTGTGTATTATATTTAACGCTATTCCTGTGTGTGTGTGTGTGTGTGTGTGTACATGCGCACAGGCTGGGGACGTGGTGTCCTCCCTGGAGGAGGTGGACGAGGAATGGTTTGTCGGGGAATTCGCCGGCCGACGTGGGATCGTTCCCAGAAATTACATCCAAGTGCTCTAAACCACCGTCAGGACGGAGACAGGGTGAAATGTTTACATGCGGTTGCAAGTGGTTCGTGTGTATCCGATGGCCTCGGTGCACTGCTACTTAAACTAACTCCAACACAATCAAATGAACCCCTGTAGTAGGGACATGACTCCCTCCCTCACTCACTGGTTTGTCTCTTAATGTGGTTTCACATATTCACATCTTCTGTTCCGCTATGTTCATCTCAAAGCCAAATGATGATCGTTTTGTGTTGGAGTGAAATTTACTGGACTAAGAAGAGGGCCTAAGATTTCAAGGATTAACACCATTTAGAGTTTTAAAGTCTTTTAGTTTTTCTTAATGTTTTGTAATCTGGATGGGATAATTCTGTTGTATACGTTACATCTACTGTACTAAATGACACTGTGAATAGAGATCTCCCACTGAAACTCCTTTATTGTCCGGGACTGTGCTTAATCTGTGGGAAATAATGTCGAGTAGCCTTAGCCTATCTCAAAATAAACCCAGGTGAATCATTCATTTATTAAAATGATTTGTGTAATAGAATAATAAGAATCACAGAGCTGTGGAATTCACTCATCTTCATCTCAGCAAAATGTTACACCAATGTATTATTATTATTATTATTGCATGTCTTGTGGCAACATCTCATCACTGTATAGAAAATCCTTCACATGGTCCAATTTTGTTTATGTGGTTTTTGAAACCACACGGTTTCCTGAACTGGAACCCCTTTTGCAAGCGAAAAACTAGGTGTGAAGCACAAGAGCATGACGCAGATTTTTATAGTCGGTGTCCGATTACAATCTGAACCGAGAGGGATTGTGTCCGTCTTGCCTCAGCACACTTCCAAGCGCGACTTTTACTGTGTAAGGAAATCACGCGTGCCTAACATGAATAAACATCTTAATGCAGACATGTAGCATGATCTTTGCAGGAATATAAAGAAGATATGATTGCAAAGTGAATAATAGATGCCCTTAAAATGTCATGACTTTTTTTTTTTTTATGGTTTTGTTTAATGGTTTCTTAAAGTTGACGTGCCAACATGATTTTGTAAGCAGAAAAACACAGCTTAAAAAAAAAATCCCACTCAGTGTCTGATTTCAGGTCACCACACAATTTAAATTTTGGTTTATTTAAATGGGCGTCCCATGTACTGAGTTGTTGTTCAAGTCTAGTGAAGGTCCAGAGTAAGGATTGTGTAATGAAAATAAAAAGCACTACAGTACTGTGCAAAAGTCTTTCCCTTATTTCTTCATATAAAATTTTTATCAGTGGAATAAATTTGAAGAAATGGGGAATGAACATTTTACTGTGAGTGCCTAAAGACAGTATGAAAAAACTTGAGAGAAACTTGCCAGAAATGAGGGGTAGAGAACGAGAGACTGGAGAACTATTCATCAAGGCTACATGGGAGGAAAAGAAGGAAAGAAAAAGTCTGGCTCCTTTGGAAGCAACATATAAAGAAATGAAGGGGGCTCAAGACTTTTGCACAATGTTTCTGCACATATCTGTTTCTCTACCTGTTAAGGGTTCTTTGTAGACCCCAAAAATAGGAAAAACAATTACACCACAGTGCTGTTGAACCCTTCAGTCCTGTTAGTCATAAGGTGTTTATTGTCATTATTATTATTTAGTTTATTATTATTATAGTAACTCTGGTAGTGTTGACTGTAATTCTAAAGACATGTTTCTATTAATACATTATTCTGAGATGTCATGTTTCTGCATTAAGGGCTCATTCTGGGCTATTATTATAAAGAATCCGTAATCTAAGTAGAATAATAAATAGATCAGTATTCAATCATTTTCACCTACAAGATTCCAGAATAACTGTATGATATTAGTACACAGTATGTCTATCGTTTTTAAAATCAGTTTTTAATATTTTTGCTATAGTTGGTTTATCCAGATATTTTATTGATCCACAAGGAAGATAGAAAAATTATTTAAATGTTCAAATTGAGCTTTTTTTTTTTTGGTAGACAACATGGTGGCTTGTTGGTTAGCATCGTCGTCTTGCACACCTCCATGGTGTGTGTGTGTGTGTGTGCGCCCTTCAATTGATTTTTCCACCCTGTCCAAGGTGTACCCCACCTCATGTCCCAAGTCTTCTGGGATAGGTTCCAGGCCCCCCCCCGACGCTGTATACAGGATTGAGCGGTATAGATGATCAGTGAATGAGAGGTTTTGGTGTATTTGGTGTACACCGTTCAGCATTTCTATCGATACTATTGATTAAAAAAAAAGTCAAGAAACACAGCAGTCAGATTTCCAGCTACTAACAATGTATTGTTGCGGTACAAAGAAAACCATGAAAGAACCAGTCCTACAGTGTAGACATGAAACACACTCATGATACAAAAGATAATACTATTACACACGTCAATCAGTTCATGTCATTCGCATTCCCATTTTTCTCTTTTAGATGAAAAAAAAATTAAAAAATGAAACACTACCTGTGAAAAAGACTACAAGGTGCGAGTTTTATGGACACACACACGGACAATACTGCATTTCAGTTCTCTTTATCCATAAAATGCCAGCCGTATTTTGGCATGAAGCAAAATGGAGTACTTCCTGATTTATCAGGTTTGTTAAAGAACAGACTGTCAGATGCTGCCTTTCATACTGCACACAGACTCGGATGAGTTTGATATGAGAAATGATGCGTCTATTAGATAGCGGAGGAGTGGCTGAGAGGTCTAAGGAGGGGTGGGCGATATGATCATATCGGTTATTACTTCAGTGAAGCATTGTATTTATCAAAATATATTGCTCAAAAAATATTGAGGGACCGATCGGTCCCGGTTTGACTTGAACGCCCCTAAAAACAGTTCAAGTCAAACTGGGACAGAACGTTTTTCTTTCTTTCTTTCTTTTTGAGCAGTATATATTATTAAAAATATTAACTTTGATGGTGTGGTAATAATAATAAATTATATATATTAAAAAATCCAAAATAAATATCAAATAATACATAAATATGTCATTAAAATCAGCTTCCAATGTAAATAACATAAAAAAAAAACATACAAAATGTTCTTTTAAAAAAATAGCATGATACTTGGGATATATCAGAAAGTTTCAGTTTCAACACAATACCATTAATATTTTATCATCATATTGCCCAGCCCTTATTCTAGCTATACTGAAATGGATTCATCTACTGACTTGGAGCAATGATTTCTTTTTTTTCCTTTTTTTTTCTTCACATCGAGACACCAGTATATACAGGAAAAACAAAATAGAGAAAGAGAGGCAAAGAATGGCACCGTGGAGTATAAATGAGGTTGCTGGTTTGTTTTGGAGAAGCTGCGAGCTGTCACGCATCAGGTGCCTTCATAGGCATGAGACTGGAGAATGCAGGTTCTGCTCTTGTGTTGGTCTTTGCCATATTGATGATGTGCAATTTGTTGCAGTCCTCTAATTATTCACCTCTTCCAAAAAAAAAAAAAGTTGGGGGAGGGGGGGGTAGTAGGAAAATGAATGGGGGAAAAGGCATTAGTTCAGCTGAGTGTAACAAGGTCAGACAGGACAAGGTCAGAAGAATGTGAGAACACAGAGAGAGAGAGAGAGAGAGAGAGAGAGAGAGGTCTTGCTGGTCTGGTGGAATTAATCACAGCTCGGTGGATTTACTGTCGATCTAGTCGAGAATCAAGCGCTGAAGGTGTACCTCACCCGACAAATGCTCACGCTGGACCATATCCAGAGTCAAGTTCAGCCTTGGGTACTTGTTCACACACACAGAGAGGGGAAAAAAACTGCTTGTTTAAACACAAGCCTTTAATGAATTGGGCTAGAAAATAAGGACCGGAAAGAAAGAAGGAACTGGAGTTTTTTCTTGCTTTTGTATTATGATGGAACTTTTACAAGCAAGAAAAAGTTTCTAAATTAAAAAAAAAAAAAAACAAACGGTCTGAGGGTGCAAGTTTCTTAGTATGATACTACATTTAACTCTATAGCCATTAAGCTATAAAATAAAAAGCTAGTATGCGTGTATTTCTTGTACGCATTTCTGGATTAAGTATTCCTTTGGGTTTTGTTGGGTGAACAGGTCGTCTTGTCTGTTGGTCCTCTTTGTAGTCTACCTTGGGTTTTGCTCTACGGTACAATGCACAGAAACGAGCACCGTTAAATTCAGGATATCGTCACTTTGTGCCGTGATCGCTTTTGAGGACAGTTTTAGCTCTCACCATTACCCTGGAGCTCATCCAGCTGTAATGAGATCAAAACAAACAAACAAACAACGTTATTGAGCTGTATTGTCTTTAGCTATGATAAATTCTGCAAGTATCATTTTCATTATGTTCGTTGTTTCACCTGTGCGTCTGTCGCAGTAGTGTCCGGGGTGTGTTCGGTGCTCACTGCGTCCGATGTCTCGCAGGTCACGTTGTTCTCCAGCATGGTGTCGTCCTGAGAGTACACGCGCCAGCATCATAGTAAGTATAAAACAAGGAGACTTCTTCCTTCTAAAACTAAGGCTAGAGGCAAAGGCGTGTGTGTGTGTGTGTGTGTGTGTGTGTGTGTGTGTGTGTGTGTCTCACCAGGACCCACGGGTGAGACAGGACCTCCTCTGCCGTGTAGCGTGCGCTCACGTTTACTTGCAGCATCTTACCAATCAGATCCTGTGAAGAAACATGAATAAAATAAATAATAATAAAAAAAATCCTTCTGTTAACTGTTGTGTTTAGGTGTTTGAGTTTGTAAGTGTAGAATTGGTGTGGGTCAGTTTAGGATTAGTGTTCGCGTGTGTGTCAGTGGGTTAGTGTAGTGTCACTGTTGGTAGTGTGTCAGTTAGTGTCGTTGTGTTTGGCTGCGTTCCATTCTGAAGTGTACTTCACAGGGTGCTCCCAATCCCCTGCTCTGTTTGCAGGGAATGTAAACACTCAACACCCTGCAAAGTCACCAGCGCAGACGTCACTTCCTCCGTGCGTTACCATGGTAACATAAGCCCCTCGGGTACCTGTCGCTGCTGCCGTGAAAATTTCACACTACAGACATTAAATCTTTATTTATTGAAACAAAAACTGATACCGTTATAAATCATACTATTGAAACGTGTATAACTTGAAAATAAATTATTGGTTAATTATAATAATAAATGATTAAAAATGTACGGAGATTTATTAATTTTTTTCAGATTACTAGCCTCTATAATACTAAGTATTCCCTGATTAAATGAAAATGTACATTTTTGAGTCCTTTTAATATGACGTCGTCCTCGATAATAATGATAATAAATATATAAACCCTTTTTCGAGCTCCTTTTTTTTTCACGCTCCAGCGAGATGCACTAACTTATGGGAAGTTTTTCGTTCCCGGTGAAGTGAACACCTGTTGCTTGGTTTGGAATCACACTTACTGTAACACAGCTGAACACCCTGTGTAGTGTACTTCGCACGGTACTTCAGGCAGATTGGAACACACCTTTAGTGTTTGTGTGTGTTAGTGTGTTAATGTAGAGTGGGCGTGTTAGTGTAGAATTAGTGGAGAGTTGGGGTATGTTAGTATAGAATTAATTCTGATGTGTGTTAGTGTAGAATTAGTGTCTGTGTGTGTTAGAGTAGAGTTATCGTTGTTGTGTGTTAGTGTGAGTGGGTGTAAGTTACAGACCTTGGCACTGGCACTGATGTTGTCCCAGTAAGGGGAGGGAAACTCCAGTCGGCCGCGTAAGATCTGTTCAAACAGCTCCTCCTGCTGGTTCCTCTCACTCCGGAATGGAGGAAAACCACACAGGAGGATGTATGTGATCACACCAGCCGCCCAGATATCAACCTTTAAACCATACCTGTCTCACACACACACAAACACACACACACACACACACACAGTGTCATCATTATTATATCAGGACTCCATGTACATTATCTTACATATAAATAATATATACTGTATACATAATCCATTCTTTGAATTTGTGGTAAAGATCATGTCTATAGTTATACCCTAGATATATAGCGTTATAGAGTTATAGAGTGTAGTCTACTATATAGTTATAGAGTGTAGTCTACTATATAGAGTTATAGAGTCTACTATATAGAGTTATAGAGT
>QMIH01000243.1:222500-234993 GCA_003987875.1 Clarias batrachus
AGTTATAGAGTGTAGTCTACTATATAGAGTTATAGAGTCTACTATATAGCGTTATAGAGTGTAGTCCACTATATAGAGTTATACCCTGTTTCTGCGATAATCTCAGGTGCAACGTAGGTGGGTGTTCCACACACAGTATACAGCGGCCCCTCCACTACTGTGGCCAGACCAAAATCTCCCAACTTCAGAGACTTGGTACCATCAGGATATTCACACACCTACACACACACACACACACACAAAGAGACACACAACGTGTGAGTTTGGCATTACACTGGATTAGCGCTGTCTGTTCTATTATGAGAGTGATATATTTCCTTTCTGGTGTGCATATTCTTTGAGTACCAGTGGTGTATATATATGTGTGTGTGTACCAGTAGGTTCTCTGGTTTAATGTCTCTGTGCACTATGCTCATGCGGTGCAGGTATTTGAGAGCTCCGGTCAGGTTGTACACCATGGCGCTGGCGTCTCTCTCGGTGTACTTTGTGGAAGAGGTGATGGCGTCGAACAAATCTCCTCCCTGTGAAATACACACATACAATTCACAAATGACATTCACACTTTCTCCTGGCAAGTAATGTAATACTCGCAATTTCATAAAGAAGACCATAATCATCCCACTGTATAAGCAGGCAGGAAGAAACCACATATGTCCATGAAATCTGTCAGGGTTTATGAGTCATAATAATAATAATAATAATAATAATAAAACAGTTTTGGTTAAAGTAATAAATTCCTTATTGGCCTCTGTTAAAAGAGTTCATGAAAACAGAGGGACCACAGAAAAAAACAAAACAAATACACTACGAGAGCTCAAGCCTGAACTCCAGTAGCCGTGAGGCAGCAGTGCAACCTGCTCTATTGCCATCAGTCTAATTGAATCAATAACCATAAAACATTTATCCGTCTCAGGGTATTGAGTGTAGGGCCAACATCTATGTGGCCATGAGTCCAGGAAATTAAAACAGTCCTGATCTCTGATGGAACAGAACCGACTTTGGACTCGCACTCTCTCTCTCTCTCTTTTGCCAGTCAATCTCCATGACTCTAGCTACATTGTTCTATAGTGATTATGACAGCAAGTGTTTAGGCAACACACAGTAGGTGCGGGGTGTTCAGCCATGTTATGTGTGATTCCGAACAACAGGGAGCGAAAATGCTCAGTTCAAAGGGAACTGCGAACTTTGTAGGGAACCAGTGAACAACAGGTGTTCACTTCACCGGAAAAGGGAATAAAAAACGTCCCATAAGTCAGTGCGTCTGAAAAAAATGGAGCTCGAAAATTTAAATATTTATATATTTATTATCATTACTCTTCATAGACTTCATATTAAAATTATGAATTAATTTGAATATAATCAGGAAATCCTTGGTATTAAATAATCTAGTAATCGGTAATAAAAAAATAATAAAAAATTATAAATCTCTGTATATCTTAAAATAAATTTTTATTATAATTAATCAATAATTTATTTTCAAGTTATACACGTTTCAATAGTATGTATTATAACGGTACCAGTTTTGTTTCAATACATGTTCAATATTTAATGTCCTTAGTGTGAAATTTTCACGGCAGCAGCAACAGATATCTGAGGTGCTTATGTTACCATGGTAATGCACGGAGGAAGTGACGTCTGCGCTGGTGACTTCGCAGGATGTACCGAATGGTGGAATTTTGTCAAGGGAAGTTTCCTTCACCGCCATTCCCTGCAAGCGGAGCAGGGAGTAGGGAGCACCCTGTGAAGTACACTTCGGAATGGAACGCAGCCAGTGTATTTATTCATTTATTCAATCATCTTCTATACCGCGTATCCTCTATAGGTTCACAGGAAGCCTGGAGCCTATCCCAAGAAAATTCGTGCTCAAGCTGGGGGACCAATCCAACGAAGGGAACACCTGCACACGCCACTCTCTCATTCACATGCTACAGGAAATATGGGAACACCAGTTATCCTAATCCGCATGTGTGAAGAAGTTCCTGAAGGAACCCCACCAAGCACAGGGAGAACATCCATGCACACGAGGCAGGAATTGAAGCCTGGACCCTGGAAATGCGTGTCTGCAGTGCTAACCGCTACGCCTCCGCGCCACCTCCAGTGTTGCATAATAAGAAGAAATGTGCCAGCTTAGAAATTACCTTAACAAGCTCCATGACCAGGTAGAGCTCTGAGGGCGTGTCTACTTCCTCGATTAACAGGATGATGCTGGGGTGCCTGACCCGGCGCAATATCGCGACCTCGTTGGCTATCAGATGCTCCTGTGTGAGAAATGTGAACAGGTTTCAGAGCACGAGTTAGAGGCTTTAGTCTGGTATATACTGTATAAGTATAACCAAGTACATAACTATACATAAACATACTCTCTAGAATAGACCCCTGTACACCTGCTTATTAATCTGATGATCCAGTCATAATTTTTCCAAGTGAATGTTACAATAAGCATCATCAACCATGGTGTTGTAGATACAGTGGAACCTTGGATTACGAGCATAATTCGTTCCGGAAGTGGGCTCGTGTTCCAAAGCACTCGTAAACCAAATCATCATTTACCATAAGAAATAATGAAAACTCAAATTATTCGTTCCACAGCCCCAAAAAATAAATACATAAAAATAATKMATACARTCTWTRAAATRAAAATAAAACAAATTAATCTGCACTTTACATTTTTTAAAAAAAGTACAAATAAATCCAGACAGATAAGTGTTTCCGTTGGTCCGTGTGTGTGTGTGTGTGGAATTAGCCCCTTCTCTCGCCTCGTTTTACACAGTAACACTCCTCCTCTCTCTACCCACCTCGCTTTTGAAGTTTCGCAACAAACACACACATACACACACACACACAACGGAAACACTATTTTAACAGGGAAAAAAGAAATCTCTCGGAGACTGACATGAGCGCATATTAACGGACTCACTTTTTAAGTTTCATAACAAACGCATAAACGCAGCGGAAACACCGATTTAATGGAAAAAAGCGAGACTGGCATAAGCGCATACTAACAGCATCACTTAAGATTCACAACAAACACACACACACAACGGAAATACAGTTTTAACAAGGAAAAAATAAATCTCTCTGACACTGGCATGAACGCATACAAAAGGAATCACTGCTGTAAAGTAAAAAAACAAAAAAACAAATGAACCAGCACCTTACCTTTTGAAAAGAATCGCAGAAAAGAGTTTCTGTGTGTTTGTGAAGCCGGGAAGAGGGTAAAAAGGCGAAAGAGCGTCTGTGCGTGTGTGTCGGTGTCAAATTACACGCGCACACGCATGAGTTTCTGTGTATTTGCAAAGCCGTAGGGGGGGGAGAGGGGGGGTTGGTGAGAGAGTGACGCTCGGTGTCAAAATAAGAGTCGCATGTGTGATAGTGATACTCGGCGCTCATAAACTAATACTTTATTAATTTATTAAAAACCTTTGCTCGGTTTGCGAAACACTCATAAACCACGTTACTCGCAATCCGAGGTTCCACTGTATTTGGGTTAAAATCCCTCCTCAAAAACAATTCCCAACACTTCCCAGTAATGTTTGACTGATGGTACTTACGTAGTAACCTAGTAACCAGGGTGAGGATCTATCTAATGATGGAAATATAATATGCTGCGAATATGAATGCTTGCTGATATAGGAGGTCAGAAATGAACTTTCAGATTGGGTTGAGCTAACGGCTAACGGTAACTCAAATAACCACACTTTACACCCATGCTGAGCTGAAAAGCATCTCAGGATGCCTCTCACGCAAACTGCCAGGCAGTTCCTACAACAGAAAAGCATATCGAATTCCACCCGTCAGCCAAGAAGAGGAATTTGAGCCTGATCTGGACACACGCTCGCTGAAACGTTACAGGATTGGCTGATTAGATACTGTAGCTGCAGACATTCTCAGCAGTACAGGTGTTCCTAAGCAATATTTAACAGTCCTCTTACCTTTCCACTGCATTTGGCTTTGTCTATGATCTTCAGAGCGTACTCCTGCCCAGTGGCCCTAAACACACACACACACACACACATATATATACAAAACCAAGCCATTGTGGAGGTTAAATATCTATAGTTTTACAATCCAACACGTGTATGTGTGTTTTTGTGTTCCGTACCGCTCGACACACTCCTTGACCACGGCGAAGTTTCCGTCTCCGATGACTTTCCCCACTTCGTATTTATCTGTGATGATGGAGGACTGCGGCTTATTTCCATTTACTGAGACGCCGCAGAAAGTCATTAAGCGGAAGAGAAGAAAGAGGGGGGGGGGGAGAAAGGATGAGATCGGCGAATGTGAGAAGTGAAATCGAAGAAAAATTTATTATGAGTAAATGTTGCTGTTGCCTATGTAGTGCCTTCCTTTAGTGCCAGGATTTGGAGCAACAACAAAAAAAAATCCACGCTGTTATTCTGAAATCTAATGTAAATATTCATGATCTGATGTGATTAGGAAGTCAGGGTGCTTATTTGCTGCTTGGTGCTGTATTTCTATTATCCCCGCAGGCACCATTATCAGGGTACGGCCTACGGAGCTCGGCCCCGCCGATGGAAGACGCATCATCGGGACGTAATTGTGAAAAATAATAAATCTTGTAGATGATAATCGCTTGCAAGCTCACTCTCTTCAAGGTGAATTTATTCCTTCACAGAAGGTTATGTGATGCTAATTTGTGCATATCACTTCACAATCTCAGCCATCATGTCTTTCACACCTCAGCGCACACACACACACACACACACACACACACACACTCCCGTATTACATATTCATTCATTCGACTCGGCAGGTTTCTTTCTCTTTTCCCATCACTCGATCTTCCACTACACACATTAATCTCTCTCTGTCTCTCTTTCTCATTACCTGTGTGTGTGTGTGTGTGTGTGTGTGTGTGTGTGTGTGTTTGTGTGTGTGAGAGAGAGAGAGAGAGAGAGAGATTTACCTTCTGGGCTCAAGTCTTCTTCTCCATTTAGTTCTCCGGAGGGGGGAGGGGAGGGAGATACATGACGGGAAGAGATCTGCAGAGTACAACCAGGGGAAGCATACAACACAGACACACACACACACGCACACACAATGCAAAATCGTAAACAAATTGGATAGGCTTGGTTCACGCTTGGTTAGAAATGAGCTCAAAGCCTGAAGTAATAACTGGTGTCCCAGAATCTTCTAATCCTTCAGCTGCAGGCTGTCCACCAAACACAGGGGCGTGGCATGGCTTCAAACAGGAAGTCGTGATGGGGAGTAAAAGCAGCACATTTTGACCCAGCGCACATGCGCCCGTATTTTACAAAAAGCATCATTAAAGCAATTTTAAGAATGTCCTCAAATCAATAACCTAACATGTGATTTAACTAAAACTGAATCCCAACAGTGTTTGACTGGGAGTAACTTCTGGTTGGTAACACGTCCACCAGTGTAAGGATATATTGAATGATGGAAACTTCAACGCACTTAGCTTATTTGGCGTCTGCGAAATGCATTCAATGTAAATGCAAACTACGAGGGTGTTTAATCCAAAGGTTAGGCTCCGGCTCTAGATTGAGCGTCTCACTGTAATCAACACTGTTGATTTTTGAACCTATTTCCTGATAGTGTTCCAATACGTCTGGCCCTTAAGAATCCCAGGACACTGTAAGCGTTGATGAATTTTCCAGCTGATGGTCGACGTTTGAGCTTTTTCTCGATCGGATATTAACGTTCCGTACTCCGCCGTTTACCCTCAGACTCGTAGTGATGAATCCATGTCTTGTTAACACTATTGATCCTCTTTAAGAAATGTCCACCTTCTGTCCAAATTTTGTTTGCGGATATCTAAACACTTCTGTTTATGCTCTTCTGAGAGATGTTTCAACACCAGGTACACCCACTGACCATAAAAAATTTTTTAAAAATAATCAATGCGCTTTTCTTTTCTTTCATGCAAATCACAAACGGGGAATGAATTTTTGCTCTGCAGTTACAAATGAACTGATGTAACTGATGTATGTTCACATCTGCACAGAGGAGACTGGGCGGAAGTCAGCAGCCTTGAACGGAAAGCGCTGATACGACGCCAAGAGAAGTGTTAATATAACCGGAGTGCGGATCATTTTTGACTCACCCAAAAAAGACACATTTTGTGTATTTTAAAATAATTTCAGAGCTGATTGTGCACTTGCGGAGAAGTTCTTACACACTTTTACCTTTTGGCTACGGGGACTTCCCGGGCTTGTCGGAGACATCGACGACCTCGCAGTTGGGCTCTGGCTTCTCGACGCCTCGTTGGCTTAAAGACGAGCAATGAGACATGCCGATCAAAGATTCATGCCCATGAGACATACAGTAAAGATAAACACATACTGTACAGTAGAACGTTTCCTGATTACCTGATACAGGTGATTTTGACCTAAAAATTCC
The DNA here is from genome assembly GCA_003987875.1 of Clarias batrachus. Lineage (NCBI taxonomy): Eukaryota > Metazoa > Chordata > Actinopteri > Siluriformes > Clariidae > Clarias > Clarias batrachus. The sequence goes on from QMIH01000243.1 coordinate 228,885, forward strand.
AGAGTTTCTACAGGCAGTGGATTTAACAGGAACTGACGACTTCGATGATTTCATCTTACACTCTGTGAGACGGAGACATGATAATTAAGAGAAGGAAAGAAAAGCATACAAAACCACCTAAAAAAAAAAAAAGAACCAGACAAACTGTCTATAGTTTCGTCACCTAGTTAGACACCTAATTTTACTTCTTATTATAATTTTAACTGATGAGTTAAATAAAAATTCACTTCGCAGTGGAAATCAAGTTATGGAGACAAAAATCGTTGTTTTTTTTTTGTATCAGGCTGTGAACATGTTTATTTCTGTTGTAAATATTTTTACATTGGGGTCAATGAGGATTGACTCACTTTACAGCCAGCGCCTAGTGGTCATTTGAGGAACTGCATGTTTTGGCACTTTCGTGTTGAACTCGTTTTTCAGAACCGGATAAACTGTCCAGTTTGCATAATTAAAAAGAAATACACAAAGATTAATGAGAAAGAAACTTTTAAGTGGCTAGGAATTTTCCAACTCGTCTATGGTTCTAAATATATGAGTATGCATATTTGCATCACACTCCCCGGACATTTCTATTTAAATTCTACTTCATGCGCAACTAAAGTTTTCTATATTTCCTATATTTGCACAGCAAAAATTTTTTTTATATTTGAACAGCTAAATTTTTCTTATATTTTATATTTTGTTCTTATCCTCTATAGCTATATTTTCCACAGCTAAAGTTTTTTTCTATTATTATTTCTTATCTTATTATTTCTTATTTTATTTCTTATTTCTTATTTTATTCTATATATTGATAATCTTTTCAAAGGTCACGGGTGGCCGTATAAGCATTTCACTGCATATCATACTGTGTATAACACAAATAAAATTTTAATTTGATTTGAGAATTTGATTTTTCGTATAGAATTGAAGTCAGGGGCGGGGCCAGGAACACTGCTCATTGCTGATTGGTTGTGCGAACTGTGCGGATGTATAACGCTATACAGTGCATGCGATCAGAGACCTTTTCAGGGTTGATAGCAGTTCAAGCGTCAAATCATGAAACCACAAAATAAAGTCAAGGACATCTTGCACTTTAAAGTTTGATGATCATCCAGTCACTGATCCTTGGTCCTCCTGTTTCCATCCGTTCACTTCGTACGTGTTCCGATGTCTTACCGTTAACGAAGGCAGCGGCCGAGGCTTTTCCCGCGTGTCCGATCGCAGCATCGTCCTGGGCGTAGCGGAACTTCTCGAGGCCGCACGCAATAAAGACGTCGTCATCGCCGAAAAAGTCCTGCAGGCTCGTCAGCTATGGAGACACGCAAAGTAAAACCCGGTCAGAATCCTGCTGGAACGTAGCGCAGCAAAGAGCTCACAAATAATCATGCATTTTTATCTTTGCTTTTTCAGCTGCTCTTGACTTTGAAATACAGCCTTTTTTTTTACAGATGTTATCTTCTACTATCAGGAATGGCTCTATACGCATCATTTTGTCTGAAGCTCTGGCACCGGCCTCACAACACACACAGAAAGATGGATCATGTGAATGTAGCTCAATATTCTAACATCATCCTAAAACAAAATGGCTTCCGCACATGTGAGTCGTCTCCACAGGTCCGGGCTGCTCTCGTGTAACAGCTCCTTCTGTACTGTGTGTAGTTTTTTTTTTTTTTTTACAATAAGGTGAAACATTTAAAAGAAGACCTTCTAACAGGTGCAAGTGCAATGAGACACCAGCAGTTTTGCTGATAGGGTACAGGAGCGTGTACACACACACCACACACACATACAAAAAGACTTCCGTCTCGCCAAGGAACAAATAAGGCTTTCAAGGATTCCCCTCCTTCCCTGCAGTAGAAAAATGTGTGGCATATAAATGAGCTCTGGTCCTCTTCCCAATCACACACACACACACACACACGCACACACATCCCAACACCAACTTGTGTGGTTTCTGTCTCTGCTGAGCCATTCAGGGAGTTCACCCAAGAGGAGCGGAGAATGGTTACCATAGCAACTGGCCTGCAGCCAGAGCCGAACTGGGCTTCTCCTGCACCCTCCTCCACCCCCACCCATCAATCCTCCCACCCACACAGACACACACACACACACACGCGGTGTAGCATGCGGTCACACTATTGATTACGAGTGGATTTTATGCTAGATGTCAGTTGTACCCTTAGAAGCTGAAAGACTTTCCTCTTCTTTAAACAAATTGACTGAGCATGCTAAAAACACTTTACCCTTTACACCAATCTTTACACTTGATTTCTAACTAGAACCTTTGGATATTGCGTACTGTTCAGTACATCACAATTCATCAATCACAAGGCCGACTGCTCAGGCTAAAGCCACCTGTGCATGTGTGTATGTGTGAGTTTGTGTGTGGTGTTGTTTTAAGACCTGAATTATTAATTCCACGCCACTGAGCTTTGAATAGGGTTGCAAAGTGGAACAGTGAGTAGTGTTGAGGTTGCCACCCCCACCACATGTCCAGGCTCCACGCCTGAATCCTCACCTTGGGGATTAGTTTTTTTTTCTGAATTGGCTGCACTAAATTTCCTCCAGGTGTGTATGAGCGAATGTGTGTCCTGAAATGGCCTGGCAGGACTGTATTTCCGCCCCGTTCCTGGTATTCCTGGGACAGGCTCCATATCCGCAGTGACCTTGACCTGGATTATAAATGAATGATGAATCTTCGGTGTAATTTATAACATTTGTTTTTGCAGCTTGTTTATACAGTGGAACCTTGGATTACGCGCATAATTCGTTCCGGAAGTGGGCTCGTATTCGAAAACACTCGTAAACCAAATCGAATTATGCACGCGCACACACATAGGAGACACTGTGAAACAGAGATGTGGATTATACCAGTAAGAGACAAGCACTAAGACCCAGCAGGGGAGACGATTACCCACAATTCCGCAGCGCAAGAGAAAGAAAAATCATTGGCTCAAGTTGTGTTCACGTGATGCTCGATGTCAAAACAAGAAGCGCATGCGTGATACATGATACTCGGCACTCGTAAACCAAGACTTTCTCATTTTTCAAGTCAAAATTTATTAAAAATCCTTCCTCGTCTTGCGGAACAATCGTAAACCACGTTACTCGCAATCCGAGGTTCCACTGTATTAGCTAACTCAATGAAGTGTTTCTCAACGTGTGTTCCCTAGTGAGCTGTAAGGGTATTGCAGGAGGACCGTGAAACAACATTTGCCACAATTTATTTATTTATTTAATTTTGTAATTAGGTTTAAAATTCCTTTAAAATATTAATGATTAAGTATTTACATTTTAAAAAGTATCAAGAGCCATGACTTTAAATTTAAATGCTCCTTAAGTGTGTGGGTTTTTTTTGCCAGTTAAGAAGTCCACTGTCCCAGCGTCTTGCTTTATATTAGCTCACATGACAAACATCATGAAATTAAAGTAACCGCTACCAGATGCAAATCCATCTTTCATGTCCTGCTCTGCTTTAAAAAATCCTATATCGTTGTCACAAGGGGTAAAAAATAAATACGTCAAACCCGTTGCACTTGAAAGTTTGGAATTTCAATGTTGTGGAAGTCTTGCATGCAGCACAACCCATCTGACAAGTGCAGAATGTCGACACACTGCCTGAGTGGTTCCACAATGTTTCTTGCTATCCTACACACACTCACACGAGTGTCACCTGGAGGTTTGTAAACCGCTACCCACCTGCTTCCCGTCTAGCGTGTACAGCTTCTTCACGGCTCCAGAGTCGAGCTTAATGGCCTCCGTGATGTCAGCAAGAACCTGCTCGAAGGAGTGAGCCGTCTTTTTATTCAGCAGCACCCTGACAGCCTTGCGTGGCTTCACACCGCTCCGGATCACCGTCACCAGCTTGGGTTTGATAAAGTCTTTACTCTCTTTTCCCTCCCCTGGTGCCCGCGGGATACCGCTCGAACCCTGGCGGCATGCTCCAGCCAACACGCCTGTCCCCGCCAGCCGAGAGCCCCAGTTAGGATTCACGTTCTTAGTGTAGTCCACTTTGCGGTACGGCTCGTTAGAAGCACACACGTAGCTCTCGCCTGCAGGCAGAAAATTCACAATGGCAACCTTTTAAGAAAAATTCTTAAAACTTTCGTACACATTTTTGGGCTGTGGAACCATCATGGAAGTCATAACTTTGAAATAATTACAATGATTCGGTACATTCGAAGAAAAATGTTTAAGATTCAATGGAACTTTTACTTTATTAGACGTGGAATAGAAGTCAAATGAAAGTTTAACTTGGCACTTGAATGAGGAACAGATCATGAATAAAAGTCAAATCTTTAATTTAAAATTTTTTTTAAATACAAGTTGAACGAAAGACCACGAGTGCACAATAGACCTCCAGTAGAAACATAATGAATGTTCAACTAAAGTCAAAGGAGAGCTGACTAAGCAAGAAATCAGTGCTGAATGAAAATCGATGAAAACAGAATGTCGACAAAAATCAAACAAACGTCAAATGAAATGCGACTCAAAAGCAAATTAATGTCCGGCGATATTGGAATAAAAGGAATGGAAGTCAAATGGACATTCATCAAATGCCAAAAGAAAGTCGACTTTCTTTTGAAATTGAATTTGAATGAAAGTCAAATAAAAGTAGAGCTGCATGATTTGATTTTTTAAAAAATCACACCACGATTATTTTTGACACATTGCGATTGCGAGCTAATATAATCTGCCATATTTAACTATTAAATGTACCATTTTATGTTCATGATCTCATTAAGAGGAAGTTTGGCAATATTTACCTATCAAGTCAAAAAAAATTTTTAAAAACAAATATTTTGGCATTTGGCAGACGAATACTTAAACGAATGCTTAAAGTATCGACAAACTCAATGTAAATTCCTACATATTGGATATATATTTCGATTTGTATGCGATTAATTGCTACATTTCATTAAGTCCACTAAAAATAAAATAAACGATCAATAAAACTCTAACGGATATCAAATAAAGGTCGGCAGAAACGCTAATTAGCATCCAATGAAATTTCAATAAAAATTGAGCGCAAATGAAAATCGAATGAACGTTAGTTGACCAATAAACCGTCGGCTCTTTACATGCAACAAAGCCCAAACTCTTAGATATAAAAAGTTAATGTTTAACTGATTTTATATTAGTGCTCAAAGACGATTCTAGGCAAAAAAAAAAACTGCAGGCGGCCTCACCAGCCAGCATTTATCACTATTATCGTATAAATAATAAATCAGCTTGTCATCCCGTGGGGGACCCGACTGGCCTGGGGCCCCAAGCAGTTTGCTGCCTTGCCTGTTGATCAGCAGCACCTGTGTTAGTGCCGCACTCCTTATTGTTTTTGCATGGATCAGTTTCCAACACCAACGTAAATGGTTTCCCCAGTATTGATCCGAGCGCTATTTGAGGCAATAAACTGCGACAAATCTGAGAAAAATCAATCAGTTTAGGCTCTGTTCGATGGTCGTGGTGTGCAGCTGACTACCGACGACATCAAGATTGGTGGAATCCATTAAAACCTTAAAAAGCGACTGGAATAACGTTTTATTGTCCCATTTTAATTGACAATGAAATTTAATCACTAAGAAAGTAAAAAAAAAGTCGAGAATTAGCCTTTCGTTTAAACATTTGGAACATATAGAAGATGTATTTTTTAAAAGACAGTTTAATCTACTATCAGATTAGATTTAACTTGCTTTAGGCTTACTTGGTACATTATTCACTCACTCATTCTGTGTATGGTTTATCCTGATCACCTTTGGGGGAAACCTACAGTCTATTCTAGGGGACTCGGGACACGAGGCAGGGTAAACCCAGGAAGGGTTCCAACCCATCGCCGGGCACACAAGCACACATCACGCACTCACACACCAAGGGGAATTTGGAAACACCAATGAGCATCTTTGGACTGTTGGAGGAAACCGGAGTACCCAGAGGAAACCCACCAAGCATGTGGAAAGAATATGCATCACGCACACAGACCCGAGGCGGGAATCAAAATCTCGACCTTGGACGTGCGAGGCCAAAGGATGGCTTAAATCAATTATTTGTACTTTTGTTCTATTTTTGTTTCTATTTTTTTTTGTTCTATGTTTCTATTATTTTACTTTTTAAATATATATATATATATATA
>QMIH01000243.1:246130-265181 GCA_003987875.1 Clarias batrachus
TGATGATGATGATGATGATGATGATGATGAAAAGAACTCACCATGGCTGCGATGTTCAGGCAGTGGTGCGATGTTCAGGCTGGTGATGTCTCTGCATCCTGCCCCTAAAGCCCAGATCACCTCCTGACCCACAGGATCGGAAGAGCTCCTAACCGCACCATATTCACACACACACGCACACACACGCACACACACACACACACACACACACACACACACACACACACACACACACACACATAATTCAAACAACATAATTCAATATTGTATTTCTGATATGCAGATTTGTACATGCGTATTCATGAATGTGTGTGTGTGTGTGTGTGTATGTGTCTGTGTGTGTGTATACATGTATGCATTTGATCCTCACCTATATGTGAGTGCCTGTAGAGCTCTGCAGTGGCAGCTGACGAGCCACAGCGTCCTGTCTGTCAAAATATTTGGGCAATGAGAGATGGTTAAAGACACAAGACTCCGCCCTGCTGCACTTAGCACCGCCTCCATCCCCTCCTCCAGACAGCCTCTATGAAAAGGCAGTGTGAAGAGAAACAACATGTGTGTCTGTGCATATCAGGCTGTCTCGCTGTGGATGCTCATGTGTTTAAAATATGTTGTGTGTGTGTGTGTGTGTGTGTATGTGTGTACCTTGTGTTCTTCATATACTCCTCTTTACTCTCTTTCTTGGCGCGCGATCGAGGTTTTAGGTGGCGCAAGATGAGAGTGTGTGTCTGACTACACCACTGAGCTATAGTCGCCATAAACTTCACACACACAACAACATGCATGATTATAAGAAGGTAAAACATTGCTTTTGTGTGTGTATGTGTGTGTGTGTGTGTGTGTGTGTGTGTGTGTGTGTGTGTGTGTGTGTGTGTGTGTGTGTGTGTGTATTCATACATATCTTTCATACCTTTGATGAAATGCGATCATTTTCTAATGTCACTCTGGTCCACACTGCAGGGTGACGGGCAACACTCCACCAATCCTTACACACCTACAACACACACACACACACACACACACACACCTTTCTTAAAAGACATCTCATACCCTCCAACATATTTAGGATTCTAAATTATTAAATGTTATTTTTATTACCCATTTATTAAACTATTAAACATGTAAGGTCATAACACACACCTGTGCAGCAGTGAGAAGCGAATGTGTATCCAGGTAAGGAAAGACACAGAAAAGCCACGCCCTCCTTTTCATTCGCTTCAAACGCATTACTGACCGGTCAGGCCTGTTGCGGGTATGACGGCGGTCGAAGGCGGAGTTATCTGCGCGCACGGAAGGACAGATGCAGATAAAACTGCTACTACATCTACTAAACGATTTCACATTCAAGGAAGGAATCTCCAGTGTCAGTGATTAGTAGCAGTGTTGTGTATTAGTGTTATTAGTGTTACCTATCTGGCTGTATGTTCTATAATGCTGCTGCAGACCCTCCAGAGAATCTGCGCTATAGACAGACCAGCTGTCTGTATCGGCCTCCATGTCTGAATGGTTCCTCCGGTAACACTGTGCCTCGCAAAGCACCTCACGCAACCCAGATCTGATTAGGTAATAGGAGCACACACACGTTCACAAATCTTACATACAGAGTCGTATGCCTGCCGCGGTTGCTATAGGATGCTATGATTACCTGTGACCTGGACTTCCTGTGTGATCACATTGTGAACAGCAGCACCTCGAAATCCCTGCTTCACTGTAGCTCCCCTAGAGGAGGAGGCACAAAGATAGTATTTTTTAAAATTCTATAGGCAATTATGACAAAAACAAATAACAAATCTGCACAAGCATTGATGATGATGATGATGTCGGGTTGTCACACGATGATGACACACGTCCATGTGCCTGAACAGAAATCTGGCGTTTGGCTTGATTAGCCGCTTTAACCCTACCCCATGTAACGATCCTCCAGCAGCTGTGAAGGATCCATCAGGTGATGTGACGTGCGAGGTGTGTGTGTGCGCGGGCGTGTGCAGCTCCTGCAGCTGTCGCTCGGCTCTCTCCGCCCGCTCCAACAGATTCTCGATGAATCTCTGCAGGCGGACCTTAGCGCTCGCTTCCTTCAGCGCGGTCTCTTGGACAAACCTGTCTAAATCGCAGACCTCTCTGATACACACCCGCACAGACACACACGGACACACGTGCATGCGGTCAAGACGAATCATATGGGGATAAAATGAGAAAACACTGTCAAAAGTGAACGTCGAAGCATTTGTCAGTGGCAATATCTCACAGTTTTTGTTTCAGTCTCATGATGAAGTCATATTCTATATCATATACCGTCTGGGTTAAACAATAACTATCTCGCTTCCATTCAATAAAAAAAGAGTCTGACCCATTTACACAGACACACAGCGTGCCGAGTGTGTCGAGTCATGCCACTCGGCACCCTGTCGTTCTGCCCATCTGCCCTGTCAAGCTGCATTTCTACAGGCACTGAGGCAGACGCCCACATACTCAAGTAAAGCCCTGTGAAAAGCTGCCATGGCAACAGGATGTTAATTCCAGCACCGTGCGCTTTCACAGGCTGCAGAGGGGACGGACGACGCACGAGAGAAATGAACGGCGAGGAAAAACGAAACGGCAAATGATCAGCAGTCGGTCTCAGGCTCCGCATATTCTCGTCTGAAATCGATTTAATACTGTAGAGTTTTCGTAGCTTTCAACATCCTGCTTTATGATGGATGACGGGCTTTTAAAGGTTTCGGTGATTCTGGTGACGTTTTAACCCTTTTAACATTGTTATCGTCAATAGACTGATTAATAGAGGGCTAAAGTGGCAGATTGGTAGTTAAGGTTCTGTTATGGACCTGAGGGACTTGTACAGTATTTGACCCTATTGACTGATTTGACTGAAGCTCCTCATCCCCAACAAAGTGGATTGAATTTGACCTCAATTGTCCAAATAGCGTTTAAGTCAAACCAGGACTTGTGATGAAATTTCTCATGAATATGAAGTCAAACCCACAGACAAGGGAAGGACTCAAGGCAAGGAACGCATTGGTGGACTCTTAGTCTCGGTAAAAAATATGATTTGTGCAAAGAAGGCAGTGCGTCTGTGAATGACGATCCGGGCTGAGGGTGCTCGAAGCCCACTGTAGTCGTTCCAGTGAACATTGTGTGCGAGTCGAACACCTGATCCATAAACATGAACAGATAATTTGCTGAGGAAGAGACGCATCAGTCTGTGTGAACTGTACACACAATCAATGGTGTCCAAGCACTAGTGAAACACTGGGATAAGTCCATTAGCGTGGCAGGGAGGTTATATAGAGAAATAAAAGTCATTTTTTTATGCATAAATGTGCTCTGTTATTCTGCACAATGAAAAGTCCTGGTTTGACTTGAACGCACTATGTATTTATTCAAAATACCTCAAGGTCTTGTGTTTGTATACAAGCATGTATTGGAGAATTGTAGTAGCAACAAGCAAAGTAGCTTTCCGTTTCTTAAACACTTACTGCTGTTTAAGGCTGAGCTCCTCTTCCCTCTCAATCAGCTCCTGCCTCAGGGCGGCTAGCATCTCCACGGAAACCTCCACCTGGTGCTCCAGCTTAGCCGCCTTTTCCTCCGCTTCCTGCTTTTCCTTTTCCATTCTTTCGCTTTCTTTCCGTGCCCGGTGCACCTCGCCACTCCTCCTCTTCACCTCTTCCTGCAAGGTCCCCAGACGCATGGACACGTGTTCCTGGACCTCCAGGGTCAGCTGCTGGAGACCGGCCTCCATGGCTAACCTGGCCAGCCATGGGGTGCTCACTGGTGCACGCTCAGGCCTGGAGAACGAAATGAGGGATGGAGAGGCAGAGGAGGACAGGAGTGAAGGAGCGCACTGGTGAACAAGCAGCTGAGCAAGAGGCGGAGTGGGTGAAGGAGCCAGGCTCAGTGTGTCCATGAGCTCCAGATGTAAGGGCTGGCTGAGTTCACTGTTCAGCAGGGAGGATGAGATCTGCGTCTGGGCAGGAAGAGCCATCAGGGCGCCTTCGGACTTCCGTCGTGGAGTCAGACAAATCATTTGGCACTTGTGGTTGATTTGGATGTCCCCGAAACCGCACAGCTCCCCACAGTCAGGGCAATGCTTTGGCTGCTCTTCAACAGTCGACATCCTTGGCTATCTGGAAGGTGTATCAAGAGGGCAAAACACTTACATGGTCTCACATTTCATCCAAGCAATTATGATGGCCTTGAAAAATGCGTATTAGGTAAAAAATAAGGAGAGTAAATGCTGCAACTGTGAGAGAGGTAAGCTCAAAACGGAAGTCTCTGAGCACATTTCAAGACACACTTCATCTAGCTACATCTTTCTATCCATGAATCCTTTTGTCCACACTTTATGAGGCCTGTAGCACATACTGTAGCTAGTGGTCTCACCAGATAGATCTGTTTGTCCAAATAGTGCCTGTACTACTGCTTCTTCAGATGTTGATCTGATCTGATCTGCAGCAGTTGTGTTTTGTGCTGTGCCTTCTAATGCACAACCATCTGGCTCTCTATTTCCCGCCTTACCTTACCCGAGTCTTTTTTTGCCATAGTGTGTAACTCCCATGCATCTAATTTCAGTGGAGTAAGAGTGAGGCGGAAAATAGGTCAGACTTTGTCTTTTGTTTAACAGAGCATGGCAGCAGTAGTGTCTAATTCTTACAAGAGAAGATCTGAAATAATAAATGAGCATAAAACACACAACCTACTTCTCTCAGCGCGCATGCATTATACAGTACATGAAGTACAGTACGAGTTATGTCTAAGACCAAGTCCAATGCTCTTCCAGTACATAGTGGTTATAAATATACTTTAGTGTTCCACTACGAGTTCATCATAGCTTAGTTACATTTATCAAAGTTATTAATGTTTCAATATGCAATAAATATCCTAAGGAAGAAATGAAATATGCTCTCATTGTTACACACTTATCTATATACACCATTCATCTTATTTGTTCATGTCTTGGGGTTATCCCCTGAGCCCTGCATGCGTGTGTGTAAGAGAGAGAGAGAGAGAGAGGAGGTGTTTTCTGTTTATTTATGGAAATGTGGACAAGAAGCATTCATCCTTTTCCTGCCATAAGGCGAGGAACACCCTTGATGAAGTGCCAACCTACAGTATCACAGGGCACAGGTGCACACCAAATCCCATACAACAAGCAATTTGGAAATTAGACTACAGATGCATGTCTTTGAAATGGAAGAGGAAACCTGGGTACCTTGCAAATAAACCCAAAGCATTGGAAGAACAAGAAAACTCCATATATACGGTACAGGATGAAGGTGAGATGAAAACCAACAACCCTGAAGACTACAACATAGTGTTGCCAGCCACTGAGCCACCGTGCCTGTCGGAAACTATATTTCTAGATTATGATATTATGAAGGCACAAAACTGGTCAACTCCTCAAAGCTCCTCATCGTCTATACCGCTTTATCCTGCATACATGGTTGCAGGAGCCTATCAAAGGAGACTTAGGGCATGAGGAGGGGTACACCCTGGACGAGGTGCCAATCCATCACAGGGCACACACATACACATGCTCATTCACACACACACACACACACACACACACACTATGGGCAAATTTGGAACGGCAATTAGCCAAATCTGCATGTCTTTGGACTGTGGGAGGAAACCCGAGCACCCAGAGAGAACCCACCCTGCAATCAATCTCCCATCCTGAGGTGGGAATCAAACCTGGAACCTGGAGGTGCAAGGCAACAATGCTACCCACTGTGTCGCCTTAAGACTTAAGGCTTAAATGATCCAATATGAATAAGACTATGGCATTGTTTGTTTGTTGTCTTGTGTCAAAGTTAATAATCAGCCTGTTAGGATATGTTCCTGAAATAGCATTTTCATATATTTTGAATAAATCTATTATTAATATATAGTAAATATAACACTTGTGATTGAAAATCTATTTATTCAGTTACAGATCACATTTCTGATTTCATGTAACAATGTAGCAAGTAGTCCCAAGCATGACACACTGTATACATTATGGGGGGTCTAATCACTAGAATGAGCATAGCACATCTGGAATCATCTGGCTTGCATACAGTATATTAATGACGCTGGTGCAGAGTAATGCGACCCAGCCCAGCTTCTGCCCAGCTTCGTTTAAACACGAATACAGACGGCTGTGCCGCAGATGTTCTGTACATGCATAAAGAATTGATCCGGTGAGCTACTTACTCAGTTTCCCTGCGTGGCTCTCCCGCACATTGCGCCTCGCGCACGCACGCGCGCACCGCGCCGCATCAGACAGAGCTGTAATGGCTCCCGAATCCTTTACACAACCCCATCGTTGTGTCTGACCTCTTTTAGTTCGAGAACAGGCGACGTGAGTGAGAGTCCCGGTACCCTGAGAACGCGCGCTCTCATCTGACGTCATGAGACGCACGGGAGCGCGCACGTGAAGATGGAGTAAAGAGCGCGGTGTTAGATCGAAATATGAAATAGTAACCTATTGTAATAGGCTCTATTCATTAAAGGAGATTAAACCCAACATAATGTTATCACTTACCGCTGATGTATTAACCATGGCAGTGTTTTGCTTTGTAATTTGAAAAATCTAATAGACAAAGAAATACAATCATGTTAATGATCATAATACAGTGACACACACACACACACACACAAGTTAAATGGGCATGTGTTTAAATTAGAAATGGAACAGATGTTTCTGGAAAAGGACGGCGCACACATCATCCAGCACTCTCTGGAAAAAAAGGGAAAAAAAGAAAAAGGAATGCGGATTCGGGTTATTTAGCAGCAGGGGGCGCTGTGGAAACATCTAAGATGTGGAAGTGATTTAAAACAAATGATATATATAGTCGGTGTATGTGGTGTGCGTGTGTATGTGTGAATAAATCAATCAAATGTAACCAAGATAATCAATAAATAGTCGATTTTATTTCATTCATAAATTATTTGGAATACCCATTAGGCTTTAAACAGCGTGGCATTGCACAGTAACATTTGATATTATTTTCTTAAAGGCAAATACACAAAAAAGAGATATCTGCACAACTAAGTGTGCTACTGAAACTCAACTACTATGTTGATGTCTTCATCTGCATTTGGTTCGCATGGAACCAGTCAAGCGCGCCTCCAGTGTCAAAAGTTGAATACAACAATCCGATAAAATCTATAAGAAGATATTCATCTGTCATTTTTGTTCAGTAGAAAAATAACCATTGATCGAAATATACAAATACAAATATAGGCTTCTGTAGTTTCTGTGGTGTTTATACACAATTAAGTATAAAAAAATACAGTACAACACGGAGACCATAGAAAGTTGGATCATGTGCATGCTGACATGGTCGAGCAGTGCCAATAACAGTTTTAATAACAGTTTCAATAACACATTGGATAAAACATGCATGTTTTTCATTAACGGCAATGGAGAGTCCAAGTTATGTGCAGTCTTGGTTAGGACCTCGTTAAAGCAGGGACAGCGCGGCGCCTGCGCACCGGAAGTCATCAGAAACCGCGCCACTTTTCTGTACTTCAATCAAACACTCGGAGTTGGCGCGATTGCAACTTTCAGCTTCACGTCTCCGTCTGGTGAACCAGCTCGCGCCGGTGAACTGCTTTACTTCCTTCATAGCGAGCAAACAACAAAGCGGTAGTCTCGACAGCGCGCGCTCACACGAGTCCCGGTATGGCGAAGGCGCGCGCCGCCAGGAGCTCAGCCTTCTGTTGCATCCTCTCCCTCTGCTTGAGGTGCACCCGCCAGTGCCTCTTTCTTTCGTCGCTCCTGGCAAAGCGGCGTCCGCACACATCGCATGAGAAGGGCTTCTCACCGGTGTGCGTGCGCATGTGCGTCGTCAGGTGGTCGCTCCGGCTGAAGCACCGCATGCACACTCGGCACTGGAATGGCTTGTGGCCCGTGTGGATGCGCACATGGCGGTTTAGCTCGTCTGAGCGCGAGAAGCGGCGATCGCAGTTTTCCACCGGGCAGGAAAAGGGCTTTTCACGCGGTGCGCCCTTCCTGGCGCCCGCTTTAGTCGCTTTGCCCCTGGTTCTGGTGGTTGAAGTGCTGGAGAAAAGCAGAGAGTCTAGCACCGAAGAGCAGTTCAGGTCAAACACCTGGCCGTTAGGGAAGGCTGCCCTATAGAAAGCATTTCCGGTAAGAGTGGCTGGAGTGGTGGCGGGAGTTTGGTTTGATGGCGCGCTCAGGGGAACGCTGTGTGAGCACTGCTCCGCGCAAACCGGCTCCTGTTTTATCCAAGTGTCCAAAGCAGAAGTGTCCGTTTCAGGGCAGAGTGGGGAAAGCAGGTCGATGATGTCGTCCAGGTCTGCATCCTGATCGGAAAGGCGCGTGTCTGAGACACTCAGCTCATCAAAGAAGTCACAGCCGCGGCAGTCCTCCTCGCGCTCCCGTTTAACAGTCACCGGGAAGAGCTGCTGCAGGCTCGCCACATCCATGAAGTCGTCCGAAGGATCGTTGCAGATCGGCTCAGGGGATCCCAGCGAGGGCGTGGAGCTGCCCGTGGAGCCCACCGAGCCCTGCCTGTAGAGCGCGCCGCCGCGGGAGCTCGGACTCGCCACCGACTGCGAGAAGCCATCGAGGTGCGTGTCATAGATGGGATTTGTGCAGATGCCTACGATCTCCGTGATCATGTTGAGGAGAGCGTCCGCGCTGCACGCGGCTGTCTCGGTGTGGAAGGTGCCGGTGTAGGTCAGCGGGGAAGGAGGCTGTCCGTCAGCCGAGCTCTCACTCAGGTCTGGGAGGAAAGCAGGATCCGGCTGCTCAACTTTGGGTTTTAGAAGCCCCTCAAAGTCTGCGAGGGTGGGAGTAACAGAGGAAGGGAGGGAGGGGGAGGGGGGGCGAGGGAGAGAGAGAGAGAGAGAGAGAGAGAGAGAGAGAGAGGTGTCATTACATAAGCTTTGCACCTACTGATGCATATGACTCACTGCTTTGGGTTTAATAAAATCGGTGCATCAAATAGATTAATATGTATGCATCGATTTTTAATATGTTACAAAACGCAAGCAAAATGATTATTTATGCAAAGCTTGGTGGAATGCATGCCGCGGACTTACCGGCATCACGCTCGGTCTGAGCGCCGTTTTCCGTCGCTGCGCAGAGAAAGTCCAGCGCGCTGAAGTCCACTGTACTGATCATTATGATTCCTTGGTTGTGAAAGTCAAAAAAAGTGCGTTGCAAATCCACAAGTCACGCCTCAAACGATCAATTCAATTCAGTAATCAGTATCCGCTTGGAGTTTCGGGATTCCCTGTGCGTTCCCGTCAGATTGTTCGGTGGGTTCTTCGGTTGCTCTTCGCCGTCGCTACGTTTACCGGAATCCCTCGTCCCCCTTTTATACCGCTCGGCTTGACCGGGACTCCGCCTCTCGCTCATCTACGTCGGCGCGAGGATTCCCCGCCGTGTACCGACTTCGGTCCGCTGCTGCCCATACATGGGCAGAGGATGTGACGGGGTTTCCCCCTCCGAAAATGGGCACGGGGGAATGTGACGCAGAGTCGATTGTCCTGAAGACCGATGCGGTAAAACAGACTGAAACTGTTTGTGAATGGACTGCTATTAAACACTAATGCGAAATATCTAGTGTTTATGCATGAAAAATATTATATTCATATTCAATAATGCTCTAATGTTCAATGATGATCAATCCGCTATTACACGTGCTACAACATCGCGTCTAGAGTGATTAATAAACCCAATATGACACAAATCAGTGCAAAAACATTGTTTAATATAATAATTGATTGCTTTTCCTTTCTCTGCGCGGATGTTTCATGGCTTCTGTTTGTGTTTTTGCGTTGCAGGGCGTGATTGCTTTTCATTACATAAACCCAAAATATATGCCGTTCTTACAAAACAATTCTAATGCAAAAGACAACAGGGGGATCAGAGATGCACGAGTTACACTCGTGTGCAGCAGAATCCTGAGCTTTAGTCAGCTTTCAGCACCGCGGACAGCGACCACAACCCTGCGGCTGCAGCACCCGACATCCGCGCTCTCATCTTTCATCCCCAACCACCGTCGTCAGATTTCGCTGAAAACTATCCAGATTTATGGCTGAGTCCCTTCCCAGACTACACAGCATGGTGCATAAACAGTCTGTGTTTATATTTGGGCGATGGTGAAATCTGTACTGCAGCCTCGCATTTCTGTGTGCATGAAATCAGATTAGTGGTGCATGGCGCCGTTTCAGTGCGTGTTATGTAACGCGTGATTTTACACCGGGAGGAATCGAGCAGACAGTAGAATAACGGTGTAACAGCTTACTGCGCCATCCAGATTCATGTCAGGCTGCATGAAATCGCGTTAGAAAAGCTGTTCCCCAGAGTACTTGTTATACTTTGTGTTCAAGCGCAGCCGTGTGAGTTCGTTGAAAAGAATATGTAGAGCTAGATCGACAAAAAGCAAAACTCTATGTATCTATGATACGTCGCATTAATAAACTGTTTTTAAAAAATAAATATAATATTCGCAATAGACAATTAACACTTTTAAATACTGGCATGCGTTCTCCTGCAAAGTTAATAATAGCATGAACTGATGGAGAACTTTTGGCAGAAAAAATAATCCAGTTTAATTGTCATATTTGAAGTCATACTATTATTATTAATCGTCATCATCATGATTTGTATGTATCGAACACTAGGTGTACACCCTAGACTGGGTGCCATTCATAGGGAGCCTGCACACAGATGAGCTCAAAATTAATATTGTCCAATTATGTAGCTTAAATGTTTTCAAATTTACACGTGTTAAGTTTGGCAGCAGCGTGGCTTAGTGTTTAACACTGCAGTGTCGCACCTTCGGGGTTGAGAGTACGAGTCCCGCATCGGGTCAGTGTGCGTGGAGTTTGTTCTTCCCGTGTTTAGTGGGTTTCCTCCGACAAGACATGCAGATTTGGTTATTTGGCGGTCACAAATTGCCTGTAGGTTGTGTGTGTGTGTGTGTGTGCGTGTGTTTGTGCCCTGCGATGGATTGGCATCCTGTCCTGGATGTATGCCTTTTGCCCCAAGTCTCCTGGGAAAGGATCCAGGCCTCCACAACTGTGTACAGGATTAGTGGTATACACGAAGGAATGATTAAGATACGCTTATAATTTTTTTTTGTATAATTATAAACAAAAATATTATTATTATAATAATAATAAGTATTATTATTATTGTTGTTGTTGTTATTATTATTAGTGTTATTATTATTTTTATTATTGACACTATAGCTTATCAAAGGATAAGACTAGAGATTGGTCTATGAAGTAAATATAATCTGGTTTGAAATGATATAAAATCTATTTTCCCGTTTCCGGATATGTGCACCATAAATGGCGCTGTGCTCCACATAAATAGAGATGTCTGTGATTCACAGAGCTTTCAGACTTTTTTTGTTTAGGATATTTCCCCGATGTGAGTCCCCGCGCGTGGGAGATCACCGGGGCCACCCGCTCCACACACTGCGCGAACTGTCAGCGCGAGGCGGCTTTGCCCCGCCTTCCTTTCCCAAAAATAGTCCCGCCCACAGAGCGCGCCTTCGATATGGAAATGGCAGTTAGTGAAATGAGGAGAGAATGCTTATCAGCCCATGCTGTGCTTCTCGCGGCAAAAAATAGCCGCGTTGTGCAAGCCTTAATCACTCTAAACCATGCAAGCAGGAATACGACAATAATTACACAGTCATTGTCTTTCAGATTAATTAATATGCACACAGGTCACAAAGCTGGTTAAGGAAATGGGCTTTATTTATGCCATAACAGTATAACACAACCTGTATGAGAGACAACAGTACACTGATCAGCCATAGCATTATTACCACCTGCCTAATACTGAGTAGGTCCCCGCACCCCACCCCCACCTTCTGCAACCAAAACAGTGAAATGCTGTGTGTACTGTCACCTTTCTATCAGTGCCCTTAGACTCCATGTACAACAGTGAACCTTGGCCACCCATGACTCTGTCCTGTGATGAGTTCACCAGTTTTCCTTCCTGGGACCACTTTTTGTAAGCCATGAACGTACCACAAGAGTGGTACTCTGAGTGCTCTGATCCTGGTGTCTAGACATCACATTTTGGACCTTGTCACAGTAGCTACAGTTACAATATCTCATTTTAATGGCACCTGGCAGTGGGTGGGATATATTAGGCAGCAAGTGAACACTTTGTCCCTGAAGTTGATATGTTTGAAGCAGAAAAAAAGGCAAATGTAAAGCTTAAAGCAACTCCAAAACTACAAAGTTCTTGTTGGATGTTTCCAAGCTGCAGTGGTCAGGACATACAAAAGTGATCCAAAGCAAGGAAAACCGGTGAACCGGTGATAGGGTCAGCAATGCCCAAAGCTCACTGATGCACATGGGGAGCAAAGGCTGGCCCACCCACTGGAAGAGTTAATCAAGCTCAAATTGCTGAAAATGTTAATTCTGGATAGAAAGGTTTCAGAACACACAACACGTCACTGTTTTGGTGCTAAAAGTGGGATCTACTTGGTATTAGGAAGATGGACATAATTTTATGGCTGCTCAGCGTATGCTGGATGGTCCTCTGTGGAGACCCCGCAACTGGATCAGCTGAAAGACTATCACTAATAGTACTTAACATTACTGAGAATGGATATTGAAATCTTGAATAGCAATTGATATGCTGCTACTGTATAAGACAAATAATTGTTCAAGGATCAAGCTTTCATGAGGTGGAAGGTAGTGAATGTCATGAAGATGAGCAAAACAGGTAGAACAAGAACGGTAGATCTAGTTTTATAAGATGTCATTTACACCAAATTACTACCAGCACTTTATAAAGACTTTATAAAAATGTAGAAAAAACTGAACAAACCCTCCAGGATGTTGGATTAGTATAGGAAAAGATTGAATAAATTATAATATAACTAATAAATAATAAATAAAACTGTATCAGACAAAAAAATAAATAAATAAAGGTAGGAGCAACAACATAAATTTGATGTATAAAACTCCAAACTTAAATGGTTCACTTTTTGAATTGCTTAGATTTTTTTCCCCCTAACAATTAGGGGTTTTGCTTTTATTTTTTGTCCTGTGGGTTAGAATGTGGTTATTGCTGCAAAAAGCAAATTTTGGCTTTGCTTATTCTCAAAAAGCAGTTTTTTTTAGTCAAATGTTGAAAGTTAAATCACTTATACTTTTGCTATGAAACTAGGTTAATTTTAAACCATTTTAAAATTCATAATTAGGCTATAGCAATACAAAAAAATAACTGCCTTAATGTTAACTCTAAATATATTTAAATCAAGAATTGAACATTTACAAGCTTTCCAAAAATACCAGCAATATTCACATTGCTGCCTATAACAAGCCACAAGCCAAACTACGCTTATGAGTTATTTTCTATGTAATGTCTAGTTATTATTAATTTGTTTTTAATTTCAGCTGAATTATAAATAATATATGAACAAAAACTGTTTGAGCTGAGGCTGGTTTCTTTTAACAATGCTTGGATTGATGCTCTGCAGCTCAACAGGTGGCTGAAACTATTTATTTTTCTAGAAAATGAATGGAATTATCAATACAGTTTAAGTCATATAACTCAGCTATTTGACTCAACAACTAAACCCAGCAATTATGTGGTAAAAATAACCCAACATTAAAGAAAATACACTGCAAGATTTATTCATTTCCCTTACTGCTTATCCTGTACAGGGTCATGGAATGCCTGGAGTTTATCCCAGGAGACTTCGGGCACAAAGTATATTACATTGTGGACAGGGTGCCATTCCATCACAGGGTACACGCACATTCACAACATATATGGGCAATTCGGGAACACCAATTAGCATAAGCTTAAGCGTCAAGGGTAGCTCAGTGGTTAAAGGATCGGACTATGGATCAGAAGGTGCCAGGTTGAAATCCCATGACCACCAAGTTGTCGATGTAAATGTACAATGAGAAAAATAAATAAATAAATAAATAAATAAATAAAATAAAAATGTACGTTGTAAAAATGTAAATAAACTGCATGTATTTAGAAGAAACACACCAAACACTGGTAGAACATTTCACAAATAAATCCAAGGTGGGAATCAAGCCCTCAACCTTGGAGGTGCAAGGCCACAGTGCTAACCACTACTTCCCAAATTGCCCATATATCTGAATGCGATGGTGGCAATGTGATGCGTGCATAAAATTTTTTTAAAAAGTTTACAAAAATATCAATTTTCATTGTTTCACTCACTCACTCATCGTCTGTGCACAGGCTCCCGGGGAGTTCCCCAGGGTCGATCCTGGACGAGGTCCCAAACACAGGGAGAACATGCAAACTCCATGCACACAGACTTGAGACGGGAATCGAACCCACATCCTGGAGGTGCAATGTGCTAACAGTGCTAACCACTACATGATCTGTTCCTACATAATTCTATTTATAGTTGTATAATACTGGGCTGTTGTTGGGTTTCCTCTTAGAAGTTTAGTTTCTCACACTGGCCAAATACATACATTTTTGTCTGATTAGTATTTTTTAATTGCCTGTAATGTGAGTGTGAGTGTGTGAGTCTGTGTGCTTGTCAATACCTTGTTCAGGCAGCCATACTCAAATAAAGGTTGCTCTGTGTGGGCCAGATGACGGTGCAAAAAATTGATCGACACTGTTCCAATCTTTCATTTTATGTCTGAAATTTGTCACTAATGGACAGGATTATAGTTCCAAACTAATGACTCACAGATTGTCACCTCAGTCTCGTGCTGCTGCAAGAATGTGAGCACATAGAGACACTGTATGGCTGTCTCCTCCATGTGAACATCTGAGCTTCTCTGACACACTGGGTTATATTTAGAGCTGTAACATTCATCCTACAGATCTCTTTCTCTCTCTGTCTGCGGTGTGTGTGTGTGTGTTTGTTTAGGTGTGTGTGTGTATGTATGTGTGTGTTTGTGAGTCCTTGGCTAAGACATGTACATGGCCTTGACTAAGAAAGCGAGTCTGGCACAGATGCGTTGATAGTCATCCAAACATGCGTCAAGAGTCACCACTGCTCTCACACCAGAGACTGAAGAGCTTCTTATATGAGGCAGATGGAGGACCTGGTGACAGAAAGAGTAAAAAAAAAAAGGAGATATTTTAAAGACTAATAGAGAAAGCATTGATTAAACAAAGATCGTTCTATACCTCTCTCTTTCCTTCCACTATCAGGAAATGTTTAGTATGACTAACATACTGTATAGACACAAAAATATAACCTTTAACAAAGTTTTTTGTTCATGCCTGATGAAAGACGTTATTTATTTTAAAAATCCTTTCTATGAATTGAATGAACTATATTTTTGTAGAATTATTGATTTATAGCATACATTACTTACATTATTAACAGATTATTATTTATTATGCATAAATACTTCTTATATAATGCCTATTACAGATATACATATTAAGCAGGAAAAAAGGAGATAAAGTTTTTTTTCACTATAATAGCTT
The DNA here is from genome assembly GCA_003987875.1 of Clarias batrachus. NCBI lineage: Eukaryota > Metazoa > Chordata > Actinopteri > Siluriformes > Clariidae > Clarias > Clarias batrachus. Next base: position 261,555 of record QMIH01000243.1, read on the forward strand.
TACAGAATAGAATTATGGATTATGCATAAAATATTAATGAATAATTATTATTATTATACATAAATACAAGGGGCGTTCAAGTGAAACCGAGACTTTCTCGTGAATGAAAGTATAAGTCTGTATATATTTATTTACCGAATAATTCAGTCACAGTAAAACATTTGAATTTGAAAGTTATTATGGACGTTTTTATGTCCATGAAAGACGATTAATTTTTGAAAATTGACAAATAACTTGTCGCCAAGTTGCAATATCTGTCTATGGCAACTATACATACAATAAATAATTCACCAACAACATGTTGCTACATCCCCCATACAGTCCTGATTCCAAGCCATTTCCACATGTTTAGGCCATTAAAGGAGTTCCTGGGAGGCCAGGGTTTCAGGTGTGAAGCAGGAAGTCCAATCAGGAGCACTAGTGAAACACTGGGATAAGTGCAGTAGTGTAGCAGGGGATTATACAGAAAAATAGAAAGATTTTACTCCCTTTTCTTGTTCTACGAAATCAAAAGTCCTGGATTGACTTGAACGGCCCTCATATTCTATTGTCCATTTTTGAAGCATTGAAAATAAATGAATGAATAAACAAACAAACAAAGTTACAGAGTTGCAGAGATTTATTTATTTTTTTGCATTTGTATGAAGACATTACAATATTTAACATAAAAGCTTTAAAATCTTTTGAAAAGATCTTTGTTGTTTGGATTTTGATTTTTCTTTGCATTTGACCCATAAATTATACAACCACATACTGTATATGCTTTAAAAAAATTCTTTACATGAACTGACCACTTCATGGATCTTTCTGAATACATATAGAATGAAACAGAAAATAAACACATCAACACGTTTATTATCAGTTCCATGACCCTCATAATCTCCATGACCTTTAACCCCTGATGAAGGCTATGTGAATGTCCCGCCTCCTTTTGCGCTGTAAATTCTCTGCGCTGGGGCCTTGGCTTCTTCATCGCAAGGCTCCAGTTTCTACATCCACGTCCACATACTCATCATGGACATCGCTCTGATCATCTCTCCTGAGACTCTGATAATCTGCTGCGTAGTTGCTGGATTGTTGCTCCTGGGTACGTTGAAGAGCATGCTGGGACATCGGGAGACCTCCAGAGGTCTCAAAGCGCTGCCGTGTTTGCCGAGCGTCCCTGTCCTAGGCAGCCTGCTGCACCTGCGCTCGGCTCTTCCTCCACATCTGCTGTTTTCCAAGCTGGCTGGGAGATACGGGCCGCTCTTTAGCCTGTACATGGGGCCGCACTACACGCTGGTGGTGAGCGAGGTGTCGCTGGCTAAAGAGGTGCTGCTGCACAAGGGCAAAGACTTCGCCGGGCGACCCAAGATGGTGAGCACAACCTGTTGCTTCTTTGTTATCTGGAGATCTAGAGCTGCAATATCACGTACAACATAACTAACTTTGTTTAGTGCTGTACATTTCCTAAATAAAACTTCAACCCTAACGATATACTAAAGAAGCCTATCTTTCGTTTTTCATAATGGTCCCAATAAATGCTTCCTGGACGTGGTTTATACGCAGATGTCGCTTTGGTTTCAGTTAATAATCTCAGCTGGATACTTTAGTGGCACTCAGTAATAAAAAAGAACTGCTTCTGTAATCATAAACAGTGTCCTGTGCTCGTCCCACAGCTCTTATTCACAATCTGCGTGCACTGCACACTTAGCACTTGTTTGTCTTTCCTCCACACCTGTATACTTTACTGATTTAAAACCTTACGACACCACTGAAAGATCTCAGGTTCACTTTTGAGCAAGTTTTTTCTTTTCCTCACCAGTATTACTCGTATCGTCTGTAGGTAAAGACATTTTGATAATAGCAAAATGTCAAAGTAGAAACATCAGGCTGGGGGATGAACCTCAGACAGGTCTAGCATCTTTTGAAAGATGAATCGTTTTCATTAATGCAATTGTTTTTGTTTAATCACAAACTTTTTCATTCTTCATATTATACAGATGTCACATAAAGAAAATATCCAAGCACATAATGGAACTTCAAGGAGTAACAATGGAATGGTGGAGAAAAGGGGTAGACAATATAATAATAATAATAATAATAATAATAACAGTCCCAGGGTTAGAGTCTTATATTTTCAAGATGATGATATCACCCAAAGGAGGGTGGGTTCCCTGCTGAGTCAAGATTTCAAGATTTCTTCCAATTATTCAATTCAATTCAATTTATATAGCGCTTTTAAGAATAGTCATTGTTGCAAAGCAACTTTACAGAATCAAAAGAAAATAAGGAAATGTGTATGAGAGAAAATATGTGTGAATCAAAACAATCATATCGTCCCTGATGAGCAAGCCAAGGGTGATGGAAGCGAGGAACACTCCCTGATAACGGTGATATCATCTCGGAGTTTTTCCTTGCAACCTTCAACTCACATCAGGGACAAACCGATAATTATGTTGTTATAGATAAAAATGATAAATTATATTTTATATATATATAAGTTATTATAAAATATCATAAATATAAATATATATTTGTATTATTGTTATTAATATTTTTATTCTGTTAAGCTACTTTGCGCCATTGACCACTATATTTTTTTTAAAAAAAGTGCAATGCAAATAAATTTAAAGTAAATTCCACAAAGGTTATCAATTTATATTTTTATTTCTATAGCGCTTTTAACAATGGTCATTGTCTCAAAGCAGACCACCTTATCACACCCACCGCACACCACAACGTTCAGAAACTACCCTGTACCCTGATTTTCCAAAGGTAGAAGAATCACTGCTTCTGTTAACATCATCTTTACAAACACTATCTGAGGATGAAATGAAAATACTATAAATATAATAAATATAAAAAAAATAGTTAAAAAATACACTTCTCTGCAAAATAAATGACAGGCATCAGGAATATTTTTTTATATATTCTTTGTTGTAATAAACAAAAATAACTCCAGTGTAAAAGCTTGAGACGAGAATGCGTTTGAATGTATCTTTATAGTAGAGAGCGCAAGAATAATAAAAAAACAACAAGAACGAAACACAAAAAGTATGTATTCCGGTGCTAAAAATAATTTTTAAAATTTTTTTTGCAACATCATCGATAAACCAGGTCTCTAGTTGAAATGAAACAAAGCCTGAACAGTTGTCTGAATACTCACAGTCTGTATCCAGGACACATGATTTGGCCATGAACACTTGTGATTTAAGAACAAACAAACGCATCAGTGACCTTAGTTGCATTTTTCCATTACCAAAACACACAGGCACTTCTCAACATTACACAAACTTAACATCAGTAACACACACTTACACACACACACACACACACACACACACAAACACACACACACACACACAAACATGTGCATCATCATCCTGCTCGATCATCCTGTGCAACCTTGTCCTTTGTGATTTGTCAAGGTTACCACAGATGTGCTGACTCGTGAAGGGAAGGACATTGCTTTTGCAGACTACAACACCCTGTGGAGGAGTCACCGCAGACTAGTGCAGTCCTCCTTCGCACTGTTTGGAGAAGGTTCCAGCAAGCTCCAGACCATTGGTATAAGCACACACACACACACACACACACACACACACACACACACACACACACACACACACACACACACACACGCAC
>QMIH01000243.1:265728-300788 GCA_003987875.1 Clarias batrachus
CACACGCACACACACACACACACACACACACACACACACACACACACACACACACGCTCACCGATAAGTGCACATGTACATGCACATCATGCTCTTTTTTCTCAATGTTGACTCAATGTTAAACAAAATACATTGCTATATTGATATAGTCATTTCCAATAAAGGAATAGAACATGATGGGTCACGCTGTTATAGGAAATGAATTAACAGTGACAGAACATCCTGACATCTTTATTGTAACATTTATTGTTACTTCTAGTGTTGTGAAATGTCTACAAGGCAGTGTAGTTCCTGTTCTTACTCATTATAAAGCAGATAAACTCTCTTAAAGCTATAATAAGATCATATTAAAACAGCTGGTCATGTTATACTGTAGGGGAACCGCAAAAGTCCTGAAGACTTGCTTTTCCAGAATACGTCAAGTCAAAGCTTTAGTGTCTAAACTGTACAAAGCTGACACTGGAGACTCCTTCCAAAAGTACTGAAAGTTAACTGGTGAGAAAGATAGACAGATACTTTTGATATTTGTATAAATAGACAGAATAGCATCAAAATGTACAGTATGCCATGTACAAAACTGAAAACAATTTACTTTTTATTTATTTCTTTGTTTATTTTTTATGCACGCCAAAAAGTTAATATACAGTATTTATTGTTAAATAAATAAAAGAAAAAAAATGTAACCACAAATCCCTATTGCATAACTAATACATCTTGTGTATTTTATACATCCGCTTTCTATATTCATACGTACTGTATGTCATGGTTTCATGTTTGCAGTACTAGATGCTGCAGATAACCTGTGTTCGGACCTGCAGGCCTGCAGGGGGCAGGACGTGGATATGGCTCCGATGCTAATGCGAGCCGTCACCAACGTGGTGTGCAGACTGGTTTTTGGGTCGACCTATGACCCCCATGACCCCGAGCTCCAGCAAGTCATTGACTACAATGATGGTATTGTCCAGACTATTGTGCGTGGAAACCTGGTGGATATCTTTCCTTGGTTACAGGTTTGGACCTAAAACCGTTATCAAGGTTATACACCTACAGCACATCAGTTTTTTAGCCAGCTCCTACCTACTCAAAGAGAAGGCTGTTTTTCAGTACTTACTGTACATGCTGTTTCTTTTGTCGGCTGCTCCAGTTGAAGGGTCGCCACAGCAGAGCATACGATCCGCGTGCACAACTTGGTGTGTAGGTTTTACACCAGATGCCCTTCGTGATGAAATCCCTCCATTTAATCCAGGCTTGGGACCAGCATTACATCCAGTAGCTGGGGTTTGTGCATTGGGTGGGAATTGAACCTGGGCCTTCAGGTTGGCAGATGAGAAACCTACCACTGAGCCACCAATGGCCGCATCTTTCAGTACTTACACAGCACATACAACAACAACAAAAAAATTGTGAAGCATGAAGGAAATGTAATTAAATGTAAAAGCAATTTGAAATATAAACAACATACAAATTTTCTTCTTGCAGTACGTCCCCTGAAAACGTCAAACACCATGCATGCACATGTGAACATCGTCGTATTTGGATGTCTGAGTGCATCGCTAATATTGTGCAGCTACTGTATGCAATTAGTAAAATCAGTCGAACTAAGAAGTGCTACCAACTAAGTCACAATGTATTTATAATTTTGTGAATATGTATGGTACTACTGTATATAGTTTCACAAATGTGCTTTTTTATGGATTGCTCAAAATCATTTAGAATAATAAAAAAAATCTTAGTCTTAACTCACAATTTATCAAAAGAAAAAAGAAAAGAAATGTGCAAAATGTCGAGATTACAAAAAAGAGGGGAAAAAAAAGAAAAGCACAAGAGCAATGAGAAAAAAAATAGAGAAAGGTATGTAGGTACTGTATGTTATAACCTTATAATATTATGCATATAATAAGATTATGTAACACTTGTAAACAAAGATGTAAACAAATGTTGCTATATGCTGATTACCTACAGTTCCATTGGATATAATTAGTCTAGGAGGTTGTATAGTTCATTTGGTTCATATTCTCAAAGTCTGATAGACAGGTAGATAGATGGATATTTTATAAAAGTTTCATTTAGGACACAAATTGATATCTATAACTATACACCGATCAGCTATAACATCAACACTATTGCCAGGTGAACTGAACAGCATTGAACAATAATTATCCACCAGTAAACTCACTAGACACTCACTATGCAAATAGACACCGATCCGCGCCCCCCCCATCCGGCAACCCACAGCACCCAAAGGACCCAGACTGTCAAGAGCTTGGTGCCAGACACCACAAGACATCCCCAGACACCCTGTGAAGCCACACCCCAAGGGGCCAGAGCTGCCCCGTTGGCACCAGAGGAACCCAAATCCTAGGTGGTTTTTAATGTTATGGCTGGTCGGTGTATATTGTTTGTATTAAAGCGAATGTATTGTGATGCGTTCTAAACGTACATACTTAAGAACATATTTTCACAGATTTTTCCCAATAAAGACTTGGCCAGACTGAGAGAGTGTGTGTATATCAGAGACAAATTACTGACCACGAAACTGGAAGAGCACAAGGTAAAGTGCAAATCCTACAGTCCTACTTCTTTTAAACAGCATTAACTCCTGAGTTTGCATGAAACCTGAAGGGTATTTTTTAAGGGCAAGATTTTGAGATGAAGCCTTCACTAAACACAAGTCCAATCAAGCGGGAATTTAGTGTGCTGCATCGTTAAACCAATCTGTAACTGGATTTTTAATGATTTTCGGAAACCCAAGTGGAAAATGGCTAATTGGATCTCGAAATCATGTACCTTCTAACATCTACAACATGTGGGAAAAGTGAAGGTTTCAACATTTGTCTTTGGCAAGAACTGTTTATACTGTAGATGTAAAAAAATTGAAATTCATCATATGCATTAAACATGTCTCTGTATTAATCCCGGCAGCTGACCCTTACACCAGGAGAACCACGTGACCTCCTAGATGCCCTCCTGAGTGGGTCGGGTGGAGAGAGCGGTGTCACCGAAGATCACATCTTGATGACGGCAGCGGAAGCGTTTGGAGCCGGAGTGGAAACCACGTCCACCACTTTACTCTGGACCGTCGCGTTCTTACTACACAATCCAGAAGTAAAATAAAACGCACATGTGGACACCTTTTAGATCCAGCGCCTAAATGTTTTGTTTCTAAGGACATTGTGTTCTTGCTGCCCTGCTGAAGGTGCAAGAACGTCTTCACGCTGAGCTGGACGAGTGTGTGGGCAGCGAGCGACACCCTTCTCTGAGTGACAGGACCAGTCTGCCATTCCTGGAGAGCGTGTTGTGTGAGGTTATGAGAATTCGCCCTGCCAGTCCTATCCTCATCCCCCATGTTGCTATGCAGGACACCAGGTAACCATGGCAATGCCGCAGAGATCACTAGTGCCACCAGAGAGGGAAAACTTCTGGTCACCATGGTGATGCAGAGATACAGATAAGACAGGAATGCAAATCCAAATTCAACCACTCACATTAAAAATCAAATCAAATGCTGATACGTTTAGAGATTTTTAAAAATTATTTTAAGTTTTGGCAGATCCTGTCTAGGAAGTCTAGCAAATTACTCGATACTGACTTTACTTGAAGAATAGTTGGATTTTTTTGCATTGTTTGCATTTATACAGAGCTAGGAATTATTCTATTGACTCGTTTAACCTAACCCTAACCCTTTGCAGTGTTTTATGTTTACAAATTAACATTAATATTTGGCAGCAACTTACTGCAGAATAAAACTGTTTTACAGTGTAGAAAAGGCTAAATGTTGCTGTTATATTCTGTTCATATGTGCTAAACTTTATATTAGCAAATTTCTTGCAGTTTAGGAGGTCATGATGTTCCAAAGGGAGCAAGAGTCTTGGTGAACATCTGGGGAATCCACCATGACCCGAAATACTGGGAAAAACCTGACAAGTTCATACCAGGTGCACGGCTCACACACTGTCTACAAATCTAGCAGCATGGGATTATTAAATATTTTTTAAAGCTAATGTAGAAGGTTATTCGTATTATTTGATGCCCAAATTTCATCCTTACAAGTGCGTAGTACCGTCTTAGCAACTCGTCCATCAGAAATATGAAAGCATTACTTCCAGGGGCGAATCTAGAAAATTATTCATGGGGTGGCATTAAAATTATGAGGGGTGGCAACACTGAAGCAAGCATGCTTGCATGGTTTTTGTGGATTTAAGAAACACTATTCTTATTCGGTGTATACACTAGGGTGCACATTTTTACATTGTCCTATAAAAATGAAATAAAGGCTGATGTGTGATTGACTTGAACCTGATATCTGGATTGGAACGTCACACTAGGACACTAGTGCTGGTGTGGCAAATAGGGTGGCAAGGCATTTTCTTAGGGTGGCAACTGCCACCCCGGTAGATCCGCCCCTGATTACTTCTCCCTATCCCCCTCCCCCCCATCTCAGACAGGTTCCTGGATGAAATGGGTAAGAAGATAACTCCAAACAGTTACCTTCCCTTTGGGGCAGGGCCCAGAGTGTGTGTGGGCGAATCGCTGGCCCGGATCGAGCTCTTCCTGTTCCTCAGCCGTCTTCTGCAGAAGTTCCGTTTCAGCGTCCCTTGTGGCGCTTCCCTGCCTGACCTGCGCGGGCGTTCTGGAGTCGTGCTTCAACCACTGCGCTACACGGTCACGGTGAAACCGCGGCGCTGACCATAACCAAGGCCGTGATGATTTAACTGTATATATATCTATAATATTTCTTGCTAGGTGTCAACTGGTTATTCTGCATATATGCTACAATATGCAAAATATTAATAAAGATAACAAGAAGCTTATAAACAAGTCAGTATAAGATGTAGGTAAAGCCTGAAGGTCTGATGTGCTTTTGTATTATGCAATGATATTTTTCTTCTCGATTTCTTTTCTCTGTAGTATTTTTGGTTGGAAAAGTGATATTTGGGAATCGAAAATTATAAAAAACATTAAAGACAAAGTTAGAAGAGATACCAGTAAAAAAAAAAAAAAGAAGAAGAAAAAAAGGTTGAATTGGATTCTTGGGAAAATATATTAGATATCAGATCCAGAGGGGAAAAAGAGATTGAACTTGGATTTGGAAAATAAATACTTTTTTGTGACTGATAAAAGTTTATATATGTTATAAAATATAAGTTTATTAATAAAGTTAATTGTTTTTGTCACCTAGACTTTAATAGATAGACAGATAGTTTATTGATCCTGAGGAAAACTCCCAAATGTAAGTGATTATCGTTTTCAAGAGTTTAATATAAACCTTAAGCTATAAAAAAGTCATCTTATTTATACCAGGCACGTTCAAGTCAAACCGGGACTTTTGTTTGTGTAGAATAACATAACTGCTTCATTAATGCACTTATCCCAGCATTACACCAGTGCTTCCATACCTTTAATAATAGCTTTCTCAGTCCACCAGAGCTATGATCACAATATCTGCTTCACGTCTGAAACCCTGGCCTCCTAGGAACTCCTTTAATGTCTTAAATGTGTGGAGGACTGTACAGGGGATCCGGCGATAACTCCCAGCCGTGTTCCCGTAACGTGCAGGTCAATAGATGTTTCTACAGTTCCTATAGAAAGATTTTTTTTAGGATCATTCGCTGGACGTTCCCAGGATGACTGCAGTGGGCTCGGAGCCACCTCAGCCAGGATCGCCATCCACGGACGTGCGGCCTTCTTTAAAACGTTCGCACCATTCAGACATTTTACTGCAGCTAAAAGTCTCGTCACCGTACTGCGCTTAAAGTCTTCTGCACCTGACAATCAGATTTACATTCATTCAGCAGAAAGTCTACTACAAGTCCCGGTTTGATTCGAACACCGCTTGTATATACATTGTAAAATCTACATTTTTAAAAATGAAGTGATGAGTCAATAAGCTGGCGGTTTAAGTGATTAATGGATTACTTCACTGTTTTTCAAATAGTCTTTATCCGCGGTGATTACCGCATTGTATAAAGTTAATCATTTCATTTATTAAAGTTTTAGTACTTTAGTATTGTAAGTATTTTTTGACAAAAAAGTTATTCATTATTATTTATATATATAAACACGGCTGAAAAGAACTTTTTCAAAGGCACTAATTACTGGCACACATGCTCACCACAAAACCTCAGCTGGTTGCAAAAATAATTACTTTACTAGATTTACCCCAGTGTTGGAAAGTTACATAATTTTAGAACTACTTAATGTTAGGATTTTGCATATTTGAAATGAACAAAAATATAGGTATTATAATGTAGCAACGAGTTTTCTGAAGAAAAAAAAAGGGTCAAAATTTTTGCCTTTGGTCATCACACACACACACACACACACGCACGCACGCACACACACAGTATAGTATTCCTGTAAGATGCAACTGAATGTGTACACACACTCACACTCACACACTCTCACACACACGCACACACTCTCACACACACGCACACACACACAAATGACAGAGCCAGATGTTTGATTTGACTCGTTTAGTGGTAAAGTCGTTTAGAATAACATTTTCACACCTTTCACAATCTCACAGGGACATCAAACATACTCTATTGCTCAGACTAAAGAAGGTTGTCATAGTAACGCCACGGCAGCACCATGGGAACGCCATAGTAATTAACGTAAGTGTAACTCGGTACTGATGCCATAGGAACACTAGAATCGACACACACACACACACACACATACACACACACAATCTCTCAGCTGCAGATTAATTCTTTTTTTTCTTTACACTGGCTTCTAGCGCTGCACTCCAAATGACATGGCATGCTTAGAAAATATATCGTTTCACAGAGAGCATATATATTTATGTCTATATATAATCTGCACCTACATATATATTTATTCGTACGTGTATTTCCGATATTGATATTTGTCTCGGTCGGACAGCCGGTCGGAGTCTTTAGGCTGCTTTTGCGTCGCCAATGAGCAATGCTGTTTCCGTGTGATCCACATTTAGACGTCGGGAAAAAAAAAACTCTAAGACGAGTTAAGAACGAAACAAGCAAACAAACAAACAAACAAACAAAAAAAAACCAATGTCCTGAGGTTCGTCTTTTTTTTTTTTTTTCTTCTCTACTTCCATGGTTGAGGTGCAGCATTTGTTCGGCCAAGCTGGTGTTCTGAAAATCTGGGAAAGCAAGAAGAATGCAGTCTGGTGTTTCTGATATATGTGTGTGTGTGTGTGTGTGTCTGTGTGGAAAGAGAGAGAGACTGTTGCTTTGCGTGAACCAGTGAAAAACCTACATTCGGCTGATAAGCTCAGGTTAACATCAAGCACAAAATGGCTGCCTGACCCGGTGTGAACTACGTTATCCAGAGGCACACAGGACAGATGTGTGTGTGTGTGTGTGTGTGTGTGTGTGTGTGTGCGTGCGTGTAAGTTCGAGTGTGTTATTGCATCTTTACTCCCCAACGGTTTTAAGCAGCTTCAAGGTCTATCGATGTGTACGACACTGCAAGCCGAGAAACGAGAGAAAGGGCGAGTTGTTGCGTGTGCTACTGAGGACAGAAGTGTTCACAGGGGGACATGATATTGTTAAACCACCAGGTCAGCATCCCAGACATTGTCGTACACAAAGGTTACTCTTTGTCTGAGTGTGTGAGTGTGTGAGTGTGCGTTAGAGCAGAGTCTGTACTGTAGCTCTAACAACGGTCTCTCTGAGGCGCTGGAGAACCGAGGACATTTATCCTATAACAGAGAGAGAGAGAGAGAAAGAGAGACAGTGTAAGAGGGACAGAAAGAGAGACCTTCCTATGCTATGCTATTAAATCACTTTTCACCACCCTATGACGTCAGTCCTAACGCAACAGCACGGCTAGATTAGACTCGGACTAAAAGGCAATCCACTCCGCGCAGCCGAAGGCTCTCTCTCAGCGCCGCTGACGCAGAGCGCCGGATTTCAACGCGACACCTGTCCGTCAAACGGTTTCCATGGCTATAACGACTGCATCGCTGCGGGCAGGTGTGGCTGAGCCCGACCCGCACGTGTCTCCTAGCTCAGAAGGGGACAGCTGGGAACGGACTGAGCAGTCGGCGCTGTCGTGGAGGTTGTCGCTTGTTACGCCGCTAGGCTTGTCATCGGAGCGATCCCGGTCTTCATCCTCGTCGTCTTCCTCCTCCTCCTCTTCCTCCTCCCCTCCGTGTCTGATCCGACAGCGGCAGACCTCGATGCCGGAGTCGCCGGTCAGGCGTCGCTGCTGGAAGTGCGTCTGGTCCACGTCGAGGTCGCACACTGCGGAATCGCGCCGCTCCGGCTCCAGGAAGTCAGGGGAAAAGACAGCAGGTTTGGGCGGAGACTGCGGCCGAGGGGCTGAATGGTGCGCCTGCGCTGGCTCCACCCACTGGCCAGGGGGGCTCTGCTTCTCAGAGATGGTAGCGCCAAGTGGGTCGGAGATCGGGGATAAGGGAGGAGGGAGGGGAGGAGATGACGGAGACAAAGGAGAACAGGATGGAGGAGAGGACGAGTGGATGGCGACGGGAGAGTATGATGTATTCTGGAGCATATTGCTGGATGGATGAAAGAGATCGAAGTCAGTGGATTTATCATCTCTGGTTGGACTGAAGTTGGACATTTGAGCCTTGCTGCTTATATCATTAATGTTGTTACGCTGAGGAACGTTAGCGCTTTCAGTGGCACCGCGGTTATTAACATCATTCGAGTTACGGGTTTTACCAGTTTCGTTCGAGTTAGCGCTTTCTTCAGCGTCACTGATCACGTTGTTGTTAACTGTGGGATTCGTCTTCGTTTTAACAGTCCTGTTGCCGTTACAGTCCAGGGAGGCGGAATCTGGCAAGTCCACCTCTGTTGCTTCCGCCGGAGAAGTGGAGCCAGGTTCGTTAAGAGGCGAAGTCATTAGAGTCTCAGGATGTCGCTCTGCGGCGTGATGAGTGACTGAGTTAATGGGGACCGACTCGCTGTGAGACGGAGTGGAGGTGTGGCTAGTGTCAGTCTCGTCTGTGAGCTGCGCGGAGGAAGGGGAGGAGCTACAGGGCGAAGACGGGCAGCAGGAGTCACATGAGCAGCTGGTGTAGTTGTCCGAGCTCTGCGAGGACAGCATGTGACTCGGTCCGGGATGAGCGGAGCCTCGCGGGTAAGCCACCGAGCTGTATGGAGGGGGCGGGGTGCTGGGCTGTGCTGCTACTTCCTCATAGGATGGCAGTTTGAGTGATGCGAGGAAACCTGCCGAGTGACAAACAACAACAACAACAAAAACAACAACACGTTCAGATGTATTGCCCCAAGCAGATAGAGGCAGAAAGATGATGCAAAAACGGGTGTTTCCCAAATGCTAGCGTCCATGTGGACTAGCCACGTCAAATGATTCGGATCATTTTGGAGCCAAGTGAACAGCGGCGGCATTGGAACAGTCGTGTCAAGGGACACACAGTGTGTTTAGCTTTTTATTTACAGGCGACGTCTAGCATTTGAGGAAGCGAACGAGTGCGCGGATGAGAAAGAGAGGAGTGTGTACTGAGGTCCAGCATGGAGGACGGGTAGCTGCAGGCTCCGTGGTAGGCCATCAGGTTGATCTCTCTCTGTCTCTGCTGCTGCTGGACTCTCTGTTTAGCCTGGCGGTGTCGATACGCACAGCAGCAGCTGAACAGGATCAAGACACTCCATAAGAGCCAAAACCCTGCAACACACAAACACATACACACACCTAGCAGATATTACACACACTATCCGATGACGTGAACGCCCGCAGACTGAAAACCGAATCCTGAAGATTTCAAGTAAACAGCGCGTATACTTGCAAGAAATTGATATTTTGCTGTGTGTGTGTGAATACAAGGCTTTATTAGATCGACCACAATAAGAGAACAACTCCAGCGCCAGAACTGAATTATGTAGCGTGTGATATTACAAATATTCTTTAAAACTGGGTTTTTCTTGCTAGTGTTTAAAACTCTGTTGAATTCTCTTATCTGATTGGTCAGAAGGTGAGTCATTTATTATATAGGACTCTCTGTCAATAGTGCTTGTTGCTCTAGTTACAACACTCAGGGAAAATATGAGTGTTGCTCTTTAACATAATCCATGAAATTGTTTAATCAAGATTTGTGTAAAGAGTTTTTTTTTTTTTTTCCAAATTATGGAAGGAGTCTCCATTGTTAGTGTTTTGTGAAAGTGATTCGACAGACAAATCTGTACACAAGTTATTCAATTTCTTAGTATTATCAAGCTAACTACCAGGCTAATATTGCACTAGCATAAACACATAAAACAGTGGCAGCAAAATTCATGTAGAGCTCACTTGAAAAAATAATCCAACCATCCAAAAGGTCTAATTATCAAATATATACTATCTAATTAAATCTAATTGCTAAAGAAAGTCAATCATTTCATTATTAACCACTGACGCGATGTTAGCGTCACAGAACAAGAGAGTATCTTAGCAAGCTACGAAGCAAACAGGAACACACTCGTAATAAGGTACTGTCATTTATTTTTAAACTGTAAAAACATCTGTTTATACAAACTACTGTTTAGCTGATCTGCTTTATTAGTAAGATTCCATCACTACCCTTTTTTTTTTTTACAATGGCCTTCAACACGAGAGAAATGTCTCTCTAAATCTCAACCCTAAGCAATTAGGTTTCCCTTTTAACCCCGATAAGCGAAAGGGCAACTTGTTTCACTGATCAATTCTCGTTAAAGTTCAATATCAAACTAATGAGGAATCCAATGATGAATAGTGGAGTTGTGAGTACAAATGTTAAACTCAGGAGTCCTTGAACGCAACGTGGTTCCGTGACAGATAGCCGAGATTCAGCTCAGCTACCAGGGGCGTTCAAGTCAATCCGGGACCAGCGATGACATTTCTTGCAAAATTTATTTTCATTGGGTTTTGTTCATACAGACCTAACAACGATCAGTGATACAAAGCTGCTTTGCTGAATAAACAAAAATGGATCTAAAAAGTGTGAGGAAAGATGTATGACTGATGTATAATGATCAGATTGTCACTGATAAGCAAGCCAAGGTTAAGGAATAACTCCCGGAGATTCAATAGGAAGAAACCTTGAGAGTCAACAGAGAACCCATCCTCATATCTTCTGATTTGGCTCCAATGCAGTAGAGTTCCTGGGAGGCCAGCGATTCACTTTCTTCCTGGATTGTATCTAGTGAACTGCTGGGACAACAGCGCGTTATATACTGTAGAGAAATAAGTGTCTTCTCTTATTCTATGCAAGTAAAAGTCCTGCTTTGACTTGAACGCCCCATCACTCTCTCATAAGGTAGAAGCATCATGTTAGAAGTAATAAAGCAAAAGGATTCGAGGATTGAAAACTGAACCACGTGTCAGTGAGACATGGACGCCTGTGGAAGTTAAGGATTAAGATTATTACGCGAGTCGTTCAGGGGCGGATTTTTCCGTTAAACCGCCAATTCGTCACTTTTGATGATGAACAGTGAACAAAAGCTCGATGATGAGGACCTTTCCACTCTGTACAGGATGCAAGCGCTCGTCGAGAGTGGGTCGATCATGCCTTTGTTATTAAAATAGCCCTAACGCTCACATTAATGTGTCACTATTCCGTGAATCTCAAAGAAGCAAATTTGACAGAATTTGAGTAGGCTGGTTCATGTTAAACTCTGTCCTAAATATAATCTGGAGATCACATTTACTTATTCGCTGACGTTTTTCTCCATGTAAGGCAGAATGCATTTTTTAAGCATGTCGTTCTCTGATGACTGAATGGTGATGGGCTTCAGTGTGAAGTGTAAATATAAACTGCACTCACACCAAAGCTCATAGTAATAGGTGCAGCAGCCGGTCTCCCCACAGCAGTGGCCCGTCTGGCAGAGGTACCCGCTGGCACTGTTGGCACCGGGACAGTAACGAGGGCTGCCCAGGAGCGGCAGGGTTCCCGTGCTGTGGTACTCCATCCCCTCCAGCAGAGCGTGGCGCCACCGCAACAGCCGCTCCTTCTCTTCCTCCACGGGCGCTGCCGTGGCAACAGTGACCGACGAGCCTCCTTGCAATCAGGACGTCTGAGAGACAAAGGGGACAGTGCGAGGGTTAGGTCAAGAGAACTCTTCAGCTACACAGCGTTCTTACTAGCGGTCTCCATGGATATGGTTTTATGCAAATTTTGATTGTGCGTGTATCAATCAATTGGGCTTTTATCATTTACAGTAATCAGAATGCTGATTAAAATTCTGATGATTTTTTCCCCATAGCAATGATGAAGCAGCATTTTGCTGAGATATTTATATTTGGAATGTAGCACCATGCAGCTCTCCATAGCCATGTGCTTAATTCGCCAAAGATCTGTAAATAGCTTCAAACCTCTAACATCAACTTCCTTTTCTATCTCTTGCCTTCTTTCATTTCTTTCTTACAAGCCTTCCTTTTATTTAATTTTCCTTTTTTTCTCTTCCTTTCCTGCCCTTCCATGAGTTTTCTTTCCCTTATTTTCATTTCTTTTCCTTCTTTCCTTTCATTTCTTAATTTTCCTTACTTTCTTTCCTGTCCATTTCTTTTGTATCCCTTTCTTCCTTTAAATTTCTTCCCTTCTTCCTTTCCATTCATTTTCTTTCTTCCTTTCTCGTCTTAACCTCCAATCATTTCTTTCTCTTCCTACCTTTTCTGTCAGTTTCCTTTCTTTCCCTTTTTTCCTTTCATTTATTTCCCTGCATTCCTTTCTTTTCCCTTCCTTTCTTCCATCGCTTTTATTTCCTGTCCATTCATTTTCCTTTCTTCCTTTCACTTCTCTTCCTCCCTTTATTTATTTCCCTTCTACCTTTTTCCCCCTCTTTCTTTATTCTATTGCTTTCCCTTTCTATCTGCTTTAACATAATCCTGAACTCTGGCTCGAACCTCATGTTCATGTTAGATTTTCTAACCAACATTATAGCACCTTGTTACTACTCTATGTATGCTGCACATGCAGTGCTCTTTATTTCTCCCTTAAGCTCCATTACAGACTACAGTACGTCCTTATGCCTATATAAATTTAACCCTCCTGCTCCTTTCGCTCGTGCCACTTCGTGTGTCCCCTGGGTTCCTGAAGCTCACCTGTAGTCTCCTGTAGATGCCTAGTGAACCTTACCGGCACTCCTTCTGTCTGCATCTCTTTATCTGTTCATTCCAAACGCTGTATTTGTATCTGGTTGCATCCCTGGATTATGTGTGGGTTCGTATCCTACACACACGATTCAACAAATCAGCTAATTAACAGCCTTCCTAAAGATTCCAGGACCAAGTCTGGACAGCTGTTCCTGAATACACACTAAACTGTAGTGTGTCAAGGTAGTGCCTACAGTACTGTATGTGTCAGCTGTGCTCTAATGACAAAGTTTCATGGTTAAACTCCAATCTGGAAACAATCTGCTGACTACAAGGAGCTACTGTGGTGATAATGATCACGTCCTGTTGCAGGTTCTAGTATGCGTTGTGCTGCACCACACAGATTAATCTCATGGCAACAAATGCGATGCAATATAAGAGGGCTGTACCGAAAGTAACGGGCGTCCCGGGCGGGCAAAAGCAGCCATAACTTTTTATTATCTAACATGCAGGAACTGTGTTTTTTTTAGTACAAACTTTCCTTTGGATTATATATATATATATATATATATAAGCCTTAATATTGAGTCAATCATACACACATTAAAATTGAAAGAAAATGATATGCCAGCAAAAAAAACATATATTGCATTTACTTGCATATTTTATATAAGTGACAAAAAAGCAGCAGGTGCAACAGTCAAAGTCCTCAGAAGAGACTGTGGGCGGGGTCTGCAAGATGCTCAGTAAACCATAACTAACTAATACTTAGTTAGTACTAATAAATTAAAACTTAGCTATACTAATAAATACTTAGCTAAAATATAAATAAAATATAATAAAAAAAAATAAATAAAATATAGCTAATTTGCCTATAAAACTGGACTGAGACTAAAGGAGCTCAAAGAGTTGTCACACCAAATACTGACTTTGTTTCATTATTTACGGTTTAAAGTTTTTGTTTTTTAAGATATGCTTGCTCTACAGCATTTATTTGCAGGTGCCGCTAACTTTTGTACAGTATTTGTACGTAAGGTTGTTCAAATTCAATTAATAATAATAATATTATTATTATTAATAATAATAATAATAATAATAATAATAATAATAATACGTTATGCCCACTTTTGCATTACTTTCGGTACAGCCCTCGTATATATTCAGAGAGAATTTTGGGCTGTGCCCCCAAACTGCACAACATAATACAAGTTTTAACAGCAACTCTATACTACAAACTACTAAGCTCAGTTGTATGCCGTTTTGGCTGCAGCCCAAGTTCATGGTGATAATAATCTGCAACTGTTTCCTCTATATTACAGAAGCATTATGGGGAAAAATAAAAATATCTTCACAACTTCCTACAGTATCAGCAAGCCTTACATGAAGACAAAAATAAATCTCAAAGCATAATTCATTTTCATCCTTCATCATCATACTGATTATACGCTCTCAATTCCTTTCTTTACACTCTTGCCAATTCACTTTGCCATTTCTCTTCCCTGAATGGCTGCCAGCTCCTCCCAGTCACAGTGTATTCCGATTTACTGTGTTTTCCGCCTAAAGTTGTGTATGCGAATTACCAGCCTAGCTGCCCAGTAATATCAGGTTATAAAATATTATGTGTATAGAGCAGGGCTGAGAATCACCAGGGACTGGCCAATACGATATTATAACAATACCCAAGTGCTGATTCGATTTGTACTGTGATCACTCACTCACTCACTCACTAAACCTCTATACCCCTTTATCCTGTATACAGGGTCCCCGGAGTCTATCCTAGGAGACCTGGACAGCGTGCCAATCCATTGCAGGACACACACACTATGGTCAATTAAAAAAAAACTTTAAACCAGAGCACCCGGAGGAAACCCACCAAGCACGGGGAGAACATGCAAACTCCATGCACACAGACCTGACCAAGATTCGAACCCAGACCCTGGAGGCGCAAGGCGACAGTCCTAACCACTACGACACTGTGCTGCCTTGTTATTGTGGTTAGGATTTAATGTTTAATGTGCTGCTTTCCAATGTGTGAGTAGTTTAGCGTGCCACCTGTAGGATTAAAAAGGAACAGCAAGATTTGAACACCTTGATTGCAAACTAAGTCAATTAAAAAATAATGGATTTTAGAGAGATTGTGGCCCTACAGGAATTGCAGCACAAAAGAATCGCGATACATAACTGAATCAATTTTTGCCCCATATCCAATATAGAGTAATAATATTTGGCCAACGACTCTGTTAGAAATACATTTCTCCCTGAATGTAGAAACCAAAATGGTAAACTACAGGAAACAAGCCGGAGCATACTGTACATGCTGCAGTAGAGAGAGACAAAATCAACAGCTTTAAATTCCTCTGTGTCCACATCACCAAGGATTTCACTTGCACACCAGAGTTGTCGAGTCATACAGAGGGCACAACAGGTGTCTCTGCAACCTGCCTGAAGCAACTCTATTTACACTCCAGAATCCTCAGGTTGTTCTGTAACGACAACGTATAAGCATTCTAACTGGAAGCACTGCCTGATGCAACTCTAAAAATAACTTGCAGAGTGTAGCACCAACTGCCCAGAGCATCACTGTGAGTGAGAATCCGCCCCCCTGGGACATTTACACTGAACAATGCCCAAGAGGGAGCTGGAGGATTAGGATGAGATACTAACAGCCAAAGACACTGCTCTGTTTACAATATCAGAAATAATCTTTTTACTGTATATCACTTGCCTCTGCTATATACAAGACTTCATACATTATTAATATGGAATATATTTTATGACACGTTAATTTTATATTGCATATGCAATAGGCGGCACACTGACTTAATCGGTGGAAATGTCGCCTTGCACCTCCAAAGTCCAGGTTCGATAGACATGCAGATTAGGCGAATTGCCATTTCCAAATTGCCCATATTATGTGAATGTATGTGTGTCCGTGTGAATACTCACTATATTTAGTTTTTGGTTAGAGTTCGATAACTTTAGAATCTCACCACACCTTTTATCCCAATTATGATGAGACAAAAATTTAAATCTAAACATTTTTGCATGCTTTTTTTTTCCTCTTCCAGACTGACAAGGGATAACATGCACCAAAAATAAAATAAAGCACAAATGATTGTAGAAACTATATATATATATATATATATATTGCTTATTAGTAAAGATAAGCAACTTTGCCTAATACATTTAGTAACTCATTTCGAAGCAGACACGATTTCCGTTTCCATGCAGCGCTAAACATGGTATATTTTCGCTCACTCTACAGTAAAGCACCGATCGATTATCAATACACAGGGTGATCTGGATGATCTTAATGACTCCACAACTAGCCTGAGATCCTCAGAGCTGATGCAGCAGGTTGGCTCACACACAGATGCTGACATGAGAAATAAACCACACATACAGTTTGTACTTAAGAACAGAGTTACCTGGTGAAGGATGCTGCTCTTTATACGTTCTGCCACAGCCATCTGTTTGAATAACACACACACACACACACACACACACACACACACACACACAAGAAAATTCAGTGGTGCATTCATTGGAAAGACAATAATTACCATGCAAGACCTGTTTGTTTGTCCTGTGCACAAATGAGTGCTCATTAAACTTGTGCACATGTAGAAGGGCAGCTCAATACAGCAGCCATGTTTAGTTCATTACTAACTCTTCGGTGGATGATGCGTGCTCCAAAATGATCATCGCGAGCGCAATAATAATAATAATAATAATAATAGCATGCACAAGTGATGAGACGTTCAGCACAGCAGATACTGTCCGTGCAAAGCTATAAGGTCGACATGTTGCATGATCCGCGGCCCTGCAGAACGAGCCGCGCGCTCGGGGACGGAGACGCACGCGCCGGAGCCGACGCGTCTCATGGCCGCCCCGCGCGCGCGCGACGTGTCTCGACAGCACTCACGCACCGCTCCGCGCGCAGACGACCGCCTTTCCGACCCATCCCGATGCTCAGCGCTGCGCCGTGCGACGTCTCTAATCCCTGCGCGTCTCTCCACCATCGCCCCGAGCCTGCGCCCCGCCACGCGCCCGATGCGCCATCGCTCCCCGCGTCTGCATCAACATGGCGCTCGCGGCGGATTTAACGGCCAAACCGGGAGCGCCTGCGACGCGCCGAGCGTGAAAATAGAGGCCGCGCTGATAAATACCGAGAGGGGAGGGGAGGGGGGGAGGGGTGGGGGGGGGCTGAGAGATAACGCGCACGGAGAGGGACTGCAGGACCGGGATTACGCGCACGGGAAGCGGGATTCACTCTGATTGGCTCGGGCGGGCCAACGTGACAACCAATCGGAGCGCTGCAGAGCTGAAGCCTGCATGTCTCATAGCAACAACACACCGAGATGTGAACCTGTTAACACACAGAGAAAAAAAATAATAAAATAAATAAATAAAAATGACCAACTCTGAGTCAGTTCATACAGTACGTCCATGCCAACAACATCAGATCTACAGCTCCACCATGTATACTGAGTGATATCTTACTTATCGCACATACATTTTCAGTTTGGGATCTAAATCACATTTTGTATTAATGCGCCACCAATAAAGCCCTTACACATAACATCTGGTGGCTGTCTCGCCACCAGATGTTACTGTTAACAGTTCAAATTGTGTGGCTTATACAGTACAAACATTACTAATTAAACATGAAGTTATTTATTACTAGCTTTAGCACACATCGTCGACAGGAAAAAAGATTGCAGAAATAGTTTAAAGGTTATAGCCATTAAATAAGCTGATCCATTCATCCATCTAGAAACCTCTGTAGTTCAACTAGGGACTGTGGAGGCCATTGGTGGCCATTGTATCTATTACCATTCTGTACGACCGTGTTAGGACCTTAGGTCAACATTCTCACACTGTAGGCAAATTGGGAATGCCAATTAGCATCATCTGCATGGCTTTGAACTGTGGGAGGAAACCCGAGAACCCGGAGGAAACCCACCAAGGTGACCGTGCCGTGCAGCCTTTATAAATGATACTATTATTTCAGGTTAAAGCCCACGTACATCTCGGCCTGTCTTTCTGTACAGCAGAAACGTATTAATAAAAAGAAATTAAATGTTAGACATTTAAACGTATTACGCCTTGTGTATTTTGCTGGCAATGAAACGAGTACAACTTAGCGTAAAGTTGTATTTCTTTCATCGTCAGCCAAATACACCCCCTGTTTAGTGATCGGAGAGTGAATCGCAGATGAGAAATCAAAAAAAGTAGATCGCTAAAGATAAAGTTTTCTTAAAATGACTTCTGTTAGCTGTGAAAATATGAAAAAATCCCAGTAAACATATTCAGTTTAGCTTTTCTAATTGATATCTAGTGGTGCTGGTGTTTATTACCTTGAACAAGTAGCTTAGTTCTTAGTAACTTATTTTACTGAAACGACTTATAAGCAATTATTAATGATTTAGGGTGGGTTTTCAATGTGGTTTTCAACAGGAAGCTGCTCTCTCCTCAGTATGTTGGACTGTACCGACCAACATTCACCCATGCTGCGACCAACAGTGTAATTAACGAATGTAGAACACCGGGGACATGGAGCGATACATCTAGTTAAACCCACAAGTCCTCTCGTCCAATCAGATTGCTCGGTCAGAACTAACTGGTTTATACAGTATAAGGTAATATCAGGTGTCTTTGGTGTCCTTATCAGAATCATCCTGATATCACTAACATATTTCAAAATAATGAAATTCTAAGGTTTGATTATAAATGATCAAACATTTAGACACACATCAGTCCAATTATTATACATTAAGTGTTATATACTGTACATTCAAAATACATTGCGTGTTTACACTTATATTGCTTAATTTTCATCATATTGTGTTTGTAGTTTGATGTTGTCAAGTTTAACATGTCCATACTGTCATAATGAAGTATTAATTAAAAATTTTCACCATGTCATATTGATCGTTTCATACAGTAGCAAGGCGCATGTTTGGATAGTGAAGCCCAATTTTTTATTGATTTTATTATTTTCAACATTCTTTTTCTATTAATTGAAATAAACTTTTAAGAAGTGGATAATGTACATGTATATATATAAAAATGTACATTTATAATAACTCTGCCATTAAAATGTATTTAATCTGCCGAGGGTCTACTTAACAATGTTAATAAAAGTTAAAGAGAAAGAAAAACTAAATTTAATGATGGTCTTAAACACACTTTATGGTGATATTGATCTACAGCAGCACAGGGATATTTCATTGTGTGTACGGTCTCACTCTTGTCTGTATTTGCTACATGAATATCCAATTCTAGCAATATTTCCTTCCACTGAAACTTTTACTACTTGGGTGTTGTCATGTACATATATACCACAAATCATTAGATTCCATTTCACAGAACTAAGCACGGGTTGCAATCCATAGTCACAGTATGAAAATACTTTTACACCACATTCTCCCTGCAAAATATACATGCCAAACAATTTGACAGTTAAACATTTCAATTATTGGCAAATTGCTCAAGTATAAGAGGCATGACACACATCAGGATACAGTATGTTGATACTGGAAAATAATCAAACGCAGGATAACAACAACTTGCTGCACCGCAAGCTAACTGTTGATTAATTTCCTATAGCAGCACACCCAGAGGTTATTTAATTACTTATTTAAATGAAATTGTAGTTTGTAAATTCTTAAATATTTTATTGGAAACAACATGGCTTTGCGGCTTTGTACCCTAATTTTCCTGGGATAGGCCCCCCATGAAGCTGTATACAGGATAAAGCAGGATAAACAATGAGTGAGTGAGTGAGAGAGTGGTCAAAGTAGCCCAAACAATCAAGTAATCAGTTAACACAGATAATTAAATAAAGCCTAAAAAAAGAGAGGAAAAAATAAAACGATGTCTAAAACTGTAATAAATGGACATAAATATTGCCATAAATATTGACTAATGATTTGCCCTCGCTTTCCTTATTTTGGGAAAAATCACATGATCCAATGACCAAATACAATGTAGTTTGTTTATTTCTATTAGTAGAGCACTTTTAATAATTTACTGTACAAAATTAGTTATGCTCACGATCATTTAAAGTACATTTAAATTGAATGTACTGTACATTTTGCGCAGTGGGCAAGGAGGGACGCCAGCGGGATGAGTTATGACAGCGGGCTCGTCTATAACTCTGTGGGTGTCTGTCAGAGAGAGCTCTGCCCCCTGCTGTAGTCATCCTTATAAAAGTGTTCGCTTCTTTTTATATACTTCTTTTACTTTCTCTGGGAGAAAAATGCTACTGCATGAACATTTGGCAACACAAGTTGCATAGCAACAGGCCATTATGGCAGCATTAATCTGAAAAAAAAAAAAAATGGGGTGGCAGTACTAGAACCAGTGCTTGTTGTCACTTTTTGTCATGTTGAGAAACTCCCTCAGCAGGAAACATCTGGCAAGAGAGGTCCTGTATACAGAATCCGACACTGATATAAGGATAGATAAAGTTGCTGAGATTTATACACTCATAGCATATGAATTACTCAGACTGCCTTGTCAGCATCAGTGCTGTGCTCAGAACAAGGTACAGTACTGTATCTCCTAAATAATATCTGTTCCCAGCAGGGCCTCTTATGGTCTCTTTGTGAACAGCAACAGATTACAGTCAGTAATTCAATTGATAAAAATCAAAATACCTTATTGATCTCCTCAGAGAAACTGCTAAGCTGCATTCGCTCAAAATGCAATCTAATAAGAATCATTAGATTATTGCACTGAGAAAAAAAACTATTGAAAATAAATCGACCAAAATATTGACGATATATAAATGTGGCATGAAAATCCATATTGTGATTCTGGTTTGATATTCCTAGTATATAACACCCAGAAAGGAAAGTTATATACAGTAGTCTGATGACCAGAGGCAGAAATGTTATTCTGTGGTGCTCTTTGGTGAATCATGGTTGTTTGAATGTGCCACTGAAGGTACGCCTCAGAATAAATGGGACGTACCTTAGACAGTGTCCTCCTCTCTTACCTCTCTGTCGTTAGAGTTCACCTAAGTGGTCGAATGATTTTAGATACAAGATGTTCTAAATAGATCAAACACATACTAAGTGTGTATCGCTAGAACTCAGTAGGGGTCAGTAATTCCCTTTTGGACATTGCTGTAGGAAGTTATTTCCACCTGGCTGACTGTTTTTCTTGCACTGCATATTTTGTGCAAATTAATGCCAGAACAAAACTTCTTTACGTACCACTTGTATTTATCCTGATATGTCTTTCCATGATATTACCTCATACACGCATAACAATATTTTTTCATTGCACAAGTAGAATTATGGGGTCCAGTAACAATACAGGAGGACTCAAGTTACGACTAAGACCAAAAATGTGCAGACCTATTGAAATTTTTATTATTCCATTAGAACATTTTTGAATTCTAATGTTGAGAAACAATAAAAAAGAAAGCAGACCAATCATTTAAAGTGCATCTTAAATTAGTTTTAGGTCTTACAAACTCTTTTTTTATGAAGAGTTCTGTCTGAGTTAAAGAATACTTTAGGATGGTAAAAAATGCCATATGCCAAAATGCCAAAAAGGGCCATAAAAATGTTACTTAATGTGCCTTTAAGACGATTATACATCATACATAATGAAGTCCAGAGTCCAGAATAAGTCCAGAAATGGTTGTTTATTGAGCTAACACAAGGAGCTTTTTCATCTTATTGCAGTTAATTATTTGAGCTGTTTGTTGGTATGGTGACATAACGATTAGCACTTTGGGCCGGTCATGTCCAGGGTCAAGGGTTTAATGTAAATGGAGTTTGCTTGATCGCACTGTGCATGTTGGGTTTCCTCTGCGTGGCCAGGTTTCCTCCCACAGTCCAAAGACAGGCAGGTAAAGGTGCTGCTTGTCAATAGGCAACCCAAGGCTGACAAACCTATTTATTATTTATAAGATAATGGTGATGAATGCTGGAATGTTTTACCAATAAAATCTGGAATCACCTGTTCATTTACTGTAGTGTATGAATGAGTATGTGTAAGAGGAGGGTTCAGTGGAGAAGTGCAGATACCTTTCATTTATTCATTATACCGCATATCCTGTACAGGGGCACTTGCGCATGGACTCAGGTACTCGATGTACACTCCAAACGGGGTGCCAGTCCAATGCAGGGCATATAAGCACTGACTAAGGAACATTTACAAACACCAAAAGCTTACTGCTCATCTTTGGATTGTCTAAGGAAACTGAGGTACCCAGAGAAAACCCACCAAGCACAGGAAGAACATGCAAACTCCCTGCACACAGACCTGAGGTGGGAATAAACCCCATGACCCTGGAGGTGTGAGGCCACAGAGCTAATCACAACGCCAGCATACTGTGGTGCAGATACGTCCATTTGTAAAGGGCAAAACACAATGGAATTCAATGGAAGAGCCATTGACCCGAATATTTCTTCAGTACTTCCTATTGATTTCAATCATCCAAATATTGATGATAAACAGTTAATAAATTGCTTTTGTCCATCCCAGCTAAAATAAACATAACTAATTCAAGAATAGTTCATGTTAATGTATTTTTTTTTATAAATGTTCCAGTTTCCATTTGCTTATATGGATATCTACAGTATGTCCTTGGTTATATTTTCCCAGCTTGACCTTCTGTACAGGACTCTTGTATGGACACCTCAGCATCAGTGGTGTAAATTCTGTTCCTTTAAAAGTTGTGCTTAGACTAGCAGCCCAGGCTATCATTGTGTGCACACAATAAACCATCTCCCTTTATCCCTTACCCATGGATCTGCACCGTTACCCATGGATTACTGGGCATCTGTAGTACTTTGGTGGATTTCCAGAAAAATTCACAAGTTCTGCCTTTAGCCTTTATTTATCACATATACGTTACTGCACAGCTTTTTGTTAATAGGCTGAGGTCAGAGCGCAGGGTCAGAAAGTGTACAGTGGCCCTAGAGCAAACAGGGTCTAATGGCAGCAACCTGGAGGACCTGGGGCCAATCAGTAACTAACTCCAGCCTTCACACACTATGGATGGTCTAAGTTTCGTCTAAATCTTTTTTGTCTAAAGATATAACTTGAGACAGAAAAAAACTTGAACAGGAATGCGCTAATTATACAAAATGCACCTATCTTCAGACAACAAATTGGTGAGGAGTCTCTAATTCTCAAAAGATTCCACTAATTCACTTCAAGCCAAAAGTGTACTTGTCTAAAAAGAAAGTGCTTTAGCTCTTCTTAATCATATTTGGCACTAATTGGCGTAATTGGCACTGGTCCATTTCAAACTCATTTAGATGGTATTGTCACTGTTTCTCAGATCTGTTTTATCTGTTGAAAATGGAAAAGCTGCATGCTGATCATGATAACTGTTTTGTGCACAGTGCTTAATTAGACCAAGATGATTCGTAGAAGCAGTATATGGAACATGCTCCAACTTCCAGGGCCTCAGCGCCTGACTCTAGGTTTGGGCTTGTCTTGCCAGGCACGGCAGGGCAGCTTGTTGAGATTGTGAAACATTCCTTCCAAGCAAACTCACAGAATTTGTCTCCTCCTCCTCCTCCTCTACCGGTTTTCCATATCTGCAACCAATTATGCATAGGCAAGATGACAGATTGTATGTGATAATCACTCTAAATTATTATAATTGCAGCTTTTTGATTGCACATGGTTATAAAGCTAACATTGCTAAAGCCCAATTAGCTGCTCTTTCTGTTTAATTTCTAGCACAATCAGTAACAGCTGGACAGTGATAAATCCTCCCTGATGGTACTGCAGCTGTGCACTCATTTGCTGCACCGTCAACAGTCGAAGGGCTTTGCTCAAACCTTTGCATGTGTAATTAGTGTCACCCATGGATTGAGGATTATCCCCAAATAGCTCAGTCATTGTTTGATTCCTGAGTAGGCAGACAGTTTTCAGTTTCCCAAACTGGTGGAAACCACATTTGCTCTCACATTTGCTCATGCTATGAGGGATTCCTGACTACATGTTTGATGCAGGATCATGGTGGCTGATTGGTGCGCATCTCATTGTGCATTGTTCTCACACTGCTCTTCCTCCATTGTCCTCCAATTGGTGTGATCACAGTGACCATCAAGAGATGAAGCAATTGGCTAAATGTTCTCACTGCACCTAAAATCGCCATTAAAAGTGGCAAGATCACCAATGTGCCATCATTACTTATGGCTACAATGTCTGATTTCCACCTTGGGAGATCATGATTGTCTCATCACCACCTTCAAGAGTTTAATTCACAGATTACCCAAAATTTTAAATATTTAAATGATTAAAGCTTTAAATAAGTTGTTCAGCTTTAATTTAATCAATTATATTGTTATTTCTAATACATGTCTGCCTGTTTTTCTGTAAGGCAGAACTCTCTGGCTAACTTTAAGTGGGGAAAATAATTATTTGATCCCCTGTTGATTTTAAAAGTTTGCCAATTACAAAGAAAAGGGTTTGTAATTTTTACCATAAAGATATTTTAAAGGATTCTGTCACACCTGTGCCACCGCAGTCCGGGGGAATAAGATCTGGTTTGCCGGATTACTGAGCCGACGCTTTGTCTCCCCCTAGTGTATCTACGTGTATACTTGTTTTCACTTTAACACTAAATTAAGTTCACCTGTGTCTCCTCCGTGTGTCTCCCTATTTATTCCGGCCAAACCCGTAGCACTTCGTCCGTTCTCCGTTGTGCACCTTCTGTGTTATTTGTTTGAGACTGCAACATACTTGTGCCTTTGTTCCGCCAGGACTGAACAGTGTCTGCAGGCCCGGGCCACGTTTGCGTGGACAGACCGTCGTCAAGGTCAAGGTCGAGGCTGAGAGTTTCTCAGCCTTCTTCAGTTTAAATCCTTCTATTGATTTATTTTGTGGTTGTTTTTGTTTGCCCACCTGCAGACCCAGCCTGGGGAGTCACCCTTTTCATTTTGTTTTGTTTGGACTATTGTTTATTGCTGAAAAACAAAAAAAGATAAAAACCAACCTGCATTAAAAAGCAATTGATAAAAAGCTACCTGCATCTGCGTCTGCTTCCTCGTGCAGCAACATGACAGAAGAACAGACCTTTCAGGATGCATCAGGAACCCCCCTGCCAGTGGATGACTCCTCAATGTTCGAATATCTCCGAGGTCAACAACATGAGATCGACAGCCTGGCACGAGCGGCGAATGACTTGGCCCATAGTGTGAGTCAGCTTGTGACTGTCCGGTCTCCATCCCTCTCTCCACACCAGCGCTCTGCACCCTCACCACAACGCCCCACCCCTCCGGAAAGATATGCAGGAAGTCCGAAGCAGTGCAAACGATTCCTCCTGGCCCATAAGCTGTTCCTTGCAGACTACCCGGAAATGACGGAGCGGCAAAAGATCAGCTTAGTCACTCAACAGCTCACCGGGTCTGCAAAGGACTGGGCGACAGCGGTTTGGAGTGTAGGCGGGATTACCAGGTCCAACTACGATCGGTTCATCAAATCCTTCCGCACAGTATTTGATCATCGTGATCATGGGAAGTCGGGGGAACAACAACTGCTGAGGCTGCGACAAGGAACAACTCCACAGTCGCAGAATATGTGGTTAAATTTCGAGTGTTGGCTGCGGAGAGTGACTGGTGTGACTGTAGCTTGTTAGCCAGATTTCGAGACAAACTTCAACCAGAAGTCCAACTAGAACTCGCCTGCCGGGACACCGGCATGTCTCTCGACGCATGCATTAAACTGGCTATCAAGCAGCGTCACCTTCCCTCAAAAACCTCTGTGAAAAGTCAGAAGTTCAGCCGCCGCGACAGCCTCAGCATCCCCCCGGTAAATCTGTGGAAGGAACTCATCCAGAACCGATGGACGTGAATGCTTCCCGCCTTACAGCACAGGAGAGACAACGGCCGATGACATTGGGGTTATGCCTGTACTGTGGGGGGGACAGACACAAAATCAGTACCTGTCCGTTACTTAAAGTAACGTATCACACCCCACCTCACACCCACCATTCTATTTGTTTACAAACGCAAATTTCTTATGATAATCACTCTTTGTTTGTTTTCCCTCTCATAGATTCCGGGTCGACTAGAAATTTCCCCTCCTCCACTATCCTTTCCTCGCTGCGATCTCCTGTGTTGAAGCTTCCGTATCCGATCACAGTTAAAGCTCTGGATGGTCAAAACCTAAAACAATCACCTATTAAACAAATGTCCGTGCCACTCCGATTAACTTTTCCCGGTCATACAGTGGAATTAAAATTTTTTGTGCTCCCTTGGTCTGATCAGTCTGTTGTGCTGGGTCTACCCTGGCTCAGCTACCACAATTCTAATTTTGATTGGGCTAATTTTCGCATCATATCCTGGGCACCTAGATGTGCCAAAACATGTACACCATTGACGGTCCAAACAACAAGTCCAAGCGCCCAAGTATCTATTAGTGTACCATTGGAGTATGTGCATTTTAGAGACTTTTAGTATTAGGGCAGCTGCACGACTTCCCCCTCACCGGCCATGGGACTGCGCGATAGAGCTCTTGACAGGGAAAATACCGCCTAGCTCGCGCATTTATCCATTTTCCGTGGAGGAAACCCAGGCCATGGAGGAATATGTGATCGAGGCTCTACGGCAGGGGCTCATCAGCAGGTCAACGTCTCCTGCTATGGCAGATTTATTTTTTATCGTAAAGAAAGGTGGGGGGCTACGCCCCTGTATTGATTACCATGCTCTCAATGCAATTACAATAAAATACAAGCACCCACTGCTGCTGGTGCCGGCTGCTATCGACCAACTCCAAAGCGCCTCCATCTACATAAAACTCGACCTCCGCAGCGCTTATAATTTCATTTGTGTGCAAAAGGGCGATGAATGGAAGACATCAGGGCTCTATCAATACAATGTGATGGCATATGGACTGGTAAACACACCTGCGGTGTTTCAGGGGTTCATGAATGATGTGTTCAGGGATATGTTGAACCGTTTCGTTATAGTATATCCTGGTATACTCACGGTCATATGCCGAGCACATCCATCATGTATCCGCCATCCTTCATCGTCTGTGCAAAGACGGGCTCTATACGAAGGCAGAGAAATGCGAATTCCACAGAGGGAGATTGCAGATCTGAGATGTGTCAGAGGTAGGGGTAGGAGAGGTGCTGTCACAACGCCAAGGTGACCCAGAGAAACTCCACCCCTGCGCTTTCTTCTCACGTAAATTAACACCTGCCGAAAGTAACTATGATATCGGCAACCGAGAGCTGCTAACAGTTAAAGCGGGGTTAGAGGAGTGGCAGCACTGGTTGGAGGGCGCTAAACATCCATTCACTGTACAAGCGAAAAGATTAAACCCTCGTCAAGCTGGGTGGATGCTGTTTAACATCGCATATCATCTCGGCACAAAGAATAAAAAAGCGGATGGTTTATTGCCATCCTATCCTGCACCGGAGCAAATTTCTGAACCAGAACCCATTCTGTCCTCATCACTCGTAGTGGCTTCGATCAAATGGGACATCGATTCGGAGATAGCCCAAATGGCGCGGTGCCATCCTGTGCCTAGGAGCTGCCCTCCGAATTGAACCTACGTGCCGGAGCCACTTCGCGAGCGAGTGACGATACAAGCACAAACAAGTTTAGCATCTGGACACCCCGGCATAGCATGCACTTTTAAGGTTCTGGAACGGAAGGTCTGGTGGCATGCGGGAAACCATGAGAACAGTGGTTTTATCTTGCACTATCTGCGCGACAACAAAAAGCCCTCGCTGTTTGCTGGTTGGAAAAATAATGCTCCTGCCAACACCAAACAGACCATGGTCACACATCGCTGTGGATTTTGATGACAATCCTTGAAGTAGAAGATCACTTTTCCAAGGGAAGTCGATTCATCCCGTTTAGCTCTCTCCTGTCAGCCTTCCAGGTAGAAGAAACCGCATTCACAACAGTGTTTCGTTGCTACAGCATTCCGGAAGATATCGTTTCTGATCATGGTCCCCAATTTATCGCCAGAGTCTAGAAAGCTTTCTTTCAGAGGTTGGGGACCACTGTTAGCCTAACGTCGGGCTATCACCCCCAGTCTAATGGGAAGGCAGAGTGGACTGTCCAAGAACCCACGGAATATCTCCGGGCATATTGTAGCAGTCGGGGCAACATGAATGGGCAGACTGTTTAATCTGCGTGGAATATGATCAAAATTCATTATATCATTCCGCAACCGCCTAACGCCATTTCAGTGTGTGCTCAGGCATTAGCCACCGCTCTGTCCCTGGGATGCCATTCCCACCGATGTACTCATGGTGGATCGGTGGTTTAAAAAGGCAGAGAAAGTATTTCTAGGATCCGCACACGAAGATCTCCCAAGTAGTTTGTTACTTTAAAAAGTTTGCCGATAGATGGCGAAGGGAAAGTCCTACACTCCAGGTAGGCGATAGGTTATGGCTCTCGACACGGGACCTTCACCTTAATTTCCCCTGCCATAAACTCACCCATAGAAATTCAAATTCAAATCAATTCAAATTTTATTTGTCACACACACATTCATACACAGTACGATATGTAGTGAAATGCTTAGGCGACTGCCCGTGACCTTAGAATAAGATAAAAGATATAACAAGAATAAAAAGTAGAGGTAGATTCAGACCTAGATACCTAGGTCCCTTCTCCATCCTCTCCCAAGTAAATCCGATATCCTTTAAATTACAGCTTCCTAATCACTTGTGCATTAACCATGTCTTTCCCTTTTCAGGCCAGTGATCCGGGGGGCGCTGGACGGTGGTGTAGCGGAGCCAGCTCTCCCCGGGGCAGTGGAGATAGAAGGCACCCCCGTGTTCAGAGTCAAGGAACTTCTAGACTCCCGAAGGAGAGGGGGTTCCCTCCAAAATCTATTGGATTGGCAAGGGTACGACCCAGAGGAACAGAGCTGGTTCCCGGCCTGAGACATCTTGAACCAGGAGTTTATTGCTGATTTCCATCGGGCACGGCTGGATCGCCCGGCATCGCGACGCAAGGGCCGCACCACCCGCCAGCAGTCCCATCAGGTGGGCAGGTCAATCCCTCCCTCCAGTAACAAAGAGTGAGCGCTCACACCTCCCACGGGAAGCCGGTCCTTGGGGGGGAATGGGTTGGGTACTGTGACACCTGTGCCACCGCAGTCCCGGGGAATAAGATCTAGTTTGTCTACGTGTATACTTGTTTTCACTTTAACACTAAATTAAATTCACCTGTGTCTTCCCCTACTTATTCCGGCCGAACCCGTAGCATTCGTCCGTTCTCTGTTGTGCACTTTCTGTGTTATGTGTGTAAGACTGCAACATACTTGTGCCTTTGTTCCCCCAGGACTGAACAGTGTCTGCAGGCCTGGGCTACGTTTGCGTGGACAGACCGTCGTTAAGGTCAATGTGAGAGTTTTTCAGCCTTCTACAGTTTAAATCCTTCTATTGATTTGTTGATTTATTTTGTGGTTGTTTTTTGTTTCCCCACCTGCAGACCCAGACTGGGGAGTCACCCTTATCATGTTTTGTTTGGACTTTTGTTTATTGCTGAAAAATAAAAAATAAAACATTGCTAAAAAGCAACCTGCATCTGTGTCCGCCTCCTCGTGCAGCGACATGACAGATTCCAAAAAAAACATTATATAAATGTTATAAATTGAGTTGGATTTCAGTGAATAAAATATATATTTGATCCCCTACCACAGTAATCCTGACTCGTATAGACTGGTTATGTGCTCATATGGTACACTGATTGATTTAAGAAGGTGCTCCTAACAGCAACTTATTACGTGCAAAGACACCTGTCCACAGACTCTCTATCAGCCATTCAAAACTCATCATCATAAGCAAGACATCCTGTCAAAGGATGTCCGCAAGAAGATTGGTGAGAAGGAGGCAACTGTTGGAACAATTATTTGCAAATGGAAGAAATACAAAATAACCATCAATCGTCGTCAGTCTGGAGCTCCATGCAAGACTAGGAGAAGTGAGGGATCAGCCCAAAATTACATGGGAGGAGCTTGTAACAGTTCATAAACTAGAGGATTACAACTCTAAATTAAACTTTATCAACCCCAAGGTGCACCCGAGGGTGTGCTGACCGACCAGGAAAATGTCCAGTATCCAGTATCCCAAAACACAAGTCCACCTCTGGATGTATTTGAGTAATGCAAATTTAACCCAAATGCTAGATTTGGCTAATTCTAAGAACTGAGCACTATACAACACACATGGTGGACAGCAAATGTGGACAAATGCCTGTTTTCATGTGAATGAATGTGTTAACAACAACAACAACCACCAAGTTGGTTGCTACTACAAATAATCCAGAAGAGCTCAGTCCCATTTCTCCTTTAAGGGAATCATGGGGGATTTATTATGGAGCAGACCATGGAATAGACTTCATGGAACACATTTTGAAAGATGCCGCATGTCATTTTTCACTGACAAATTAAGGATTAAAGGCCCTATCTCACATATGTCACAACAATATTTTCTTAATTTGGTTTGCATCAATTTGTTCAAGAAAAGCACTCAGAACAGGTTAAATATTAAACATGTTATAATGTTTTTTAATGATTTCATAAAAAATGTTATTAAATCATTACAATTGTCAAATGGGACGAAATTTACTTTACGTAACAAAAAGCAAGCTTTTTAAAATCAGCTAGTTCTGTCACATCCACTACCCAGGCGCTCCACAGGCAGGAAGGCACTCACAAATTATGTCATAGGTGCACAAATTCACAGCTTGTCATGAGTACATCAGGTTATTGAGGTTATTATGAGGACATGTTACTGTTCATCAGAGTTTATGAGGTAAAGAATAAAGCTGAATAAGGAACTTGAGCTGTGTGAGGACTGTGATAACTGTTTCACCATTGGTTCATATGGGCTATATAAAGTTTTCGTAAACTGAGTAATTTATAGTATTACACATTCATAATCCATGTCTGTTATGGAATTATGCATGACAGGTGACACTTAAAACCGTTATAAAAAAAAAAAATCAAAATAGAAGGTGTGGTTCAGGTGATGTTGCCCACAAATGCCCTCCTTTATGTAATCTTTACCTATCTTCTTTTATATCTTTCTTTATTGTGTTTTAAATATTTGGGTTAATCTAAAAAGAAAAAAACAACTCTTTCCAATAGTGTTTGATTATTGGTACTGAGATAGTAACCTCATAACCTAATGTATTAAAGAGTATTAGATGAATGAGTGAGTGAGTGAGTGAATGAAACATATTGAATATATATAGTTTAAACCATATGGGGTTTCTTTCCCTTTCAGTAATTCTTGTTGGCACAATGCTGTGTGAACGTATTTCCTCTTGGCTGACTGTTTTCCCTACAGTGGTGCATATATCATTCAAAATAAGGTTTACAGCAGCAATTTAAAATGAGAGGGATGTGGCTTATGATGTACCACTTATACTCACCGTCTGTTGTAAGTCGTTATAATTTAAATGAGTGTAAATCCGGAGGGCTTCATTATAATGTGTGGCCTTTCCTAAACTGAAATATATTCCTTTTTGGCAGGTACCATGACCCGAATTCAAGTCAAACCCCACTATATGACCAGTAAAATGCTCAGCTAGCATCAAGCATTATTTATGGATTTCATTTGCATTTCATTTACACAGGGAGTAAAACATGACGACAGTGGAGGTTCTAGTGTGTATGGTGCCCTGGGTGAACTCCCTTTCAGTGTGTATGGTGCCCTTGGTGAACTCCTTTTCAGCACCTTCCAAAGAAACAAACAAACACCTTTTGGCATAACAGACATACAGTATTTTAGTTACCAACATCATATTCAGCTAGCATGCTAACCATGAAGCCTTAAATCAAACAACTAGGCTACTTGATAGTGGACACAGTATAGTCAATGAAATATGGTCAGATCATATTCAGGGTGAAGTATTTTACCCTTGCCATTTACACTAATCACAATAAGTTAGGGATATTGTTATTTACATGAGTGCTTTTCCTATTTGCTCTGAACTTTAATGAAATAAGTAAAAGTTCCCTTTGATATTACTAATAATGTATGAGAAGAAACACCATTTTCATTAGTTTGATATTTATTACTCCAAAAATTTAGACAATAACAAGGATAGCCCCAAATAACAAAAATTGACAATGTCAGTAGCGGGTGTTTCCACCTTTTGCCGCAATGACAGCTTGACAGCGACGTCTCATGCTCCTCAATAGCCTCATGATGTTGTTCTGAGGTAATGCGTTCCACTCTTCCACAAGTGCTACACACAGTTCTTTCAGGTCACGTGGGGGGTGGGGTACGATCATCCAGTCTCTGCTTCAACTGGTCCCAGACGTGGTTTCAGGTCAGGGGACATTGATGGCCATACCATATGAGGCTCTCCAACTTCCTGAAGTCGAGCTGTGACAATTCTGCCACGATGTGGTGGAGCATTATCATCCATGAACAGAAAGTTGAGGGGTGTGCTGGCGAAATTGGGGGATGATGATGGGTTCTGTGATGTCTCTGAGGTAAGAACGTGCAGTGACTGGGCCATTTAAAACAACCGAATCTGTTTTGCGCTGACTGGTGATGCCTGCCCAGACTGTTGCACCTCCTCTACCAAAGCAAACCCTGGGGACCATGTTGACCTCTGCGTATCGCTCACCTCGCCTTCTCCAGCAACGGTGACCCGACACTCATCAGTGAACAGGACGGTAGACCACTGCTGCATTGTCCAGGTCACATGGTCTTGTGCCCACTGCAAATGTTTATGGCGGTGTCTTGGTGTCAGTGGCGTCACCTGCAATGGTCGTCTGCCAAAGCGGTGGAGTCGGTTGCACATGGTTTGTCTGGAAACCCTAGTACCTCTCGGTACGGGCCTGCAGCTGTGTGGCCGTTGCATAACGATGTCTGAGTGCATAGGTCCTTAGGTACTGGTCATCATTGTCTGTCAATCGTGGGGCTCCACTCCTGGGTCTGTCTTGAACTCTTCCAGTAGTTCTGTGTCTTGATGCAAGTCTGCTGATGACACTTTGAGACACACCAAGTTCACGAACAACATGTGACTGCCTGCCAGAAGGCACGCCATGGCCAGGTGGCGCTGCTTGTCCGTTAAGTGACGTCGTGTGTACATGGCTGTTTGAATGATGAACTTGGAATGACTTACTGACAATACCAGCTTTTTATACCCCCAGAATGTTGAAATTGATGCCACATTGAAAAGAGTTGTCTTTTGGTATTGGCCCCAATATAAGGCACATCTGTACACAATGAGACCATTACATGGAAAACAAAAAATGAGGTGTGTCTATCACCCCAATACAATTGCCTCCCTATCCCAAAAATGTGAAAAAAACACTGTATGTATGACATGCACTAAGTCTCTCACAATATCCCTAACCTATTGTGAGTAGTGTATATACAAAGTCAAACTGGGTCCTGATCTCCCTCCAGGCCATTTCCACATGTTTAGGCCATTAAAGGAGTTCCTGGGAGGCCAGTTTTTCATACATGAAGCCAGACCATGGCTCTGGTGTACTGAGAAAACTTTCTACCTTTGTGGCATCCAAGCATTAGTGAAACAAGTGCATTAGTGTAGCAGGGGATTATATCGAGAAATAAAGGAAGAACTGTGTTCTGGTATTCAGCACAATCAAATGTTCCTGAGAAAGCTTCTCATATTTTTTTTTATTGTAGACCAAAGACAAAACTTTGCCAAAAAAAAGGTGTCCCACTATAACAGTTTCATCTAAAAATATTTAAGATTTGGTAAATTTAGGCTTGAAAAGGTATCATTTCACTTGTCTTTGGTATTTTTCCAAACATATGAAAAGACAACCTAAGTTTTATGAAAGCATTAAAAGTGACAGAGAACACAGGATTTCCAAATGTATCTCACTTTACCAATGTTCATTCAGTATATAATATACTGTAGTATAGTATAGAGTGGAGTAGAGTAGAGTAAAACTATGCAGTGCGTTACTGTATATATTCACAGTATTCTGAATTAATTGTGGTAGCCTTTTGTAGTGCAACTGATATTTGTATGCAACACTAATCACATCGATCGACAACATTACGCTTCCAGTCCCCCACTTGAGGTGATGTCCACTTTTTTCAGGTGATCCCTGCTGTGCTCCCTGCAAGGTGCCGTCCCGGGTGGCTGCCCATGTTGCCCATATCTAAATCTGCCAGTGCGTGATGATACTGATTTTTTTCTATACAGCATATGAAGTGTTGCTTACATTTTGCAATGAATTAATGAACAATGTTTCAAACACATGTTGTGAAGCATCAGTGAAACAAGGTGGTGGTAGGGGTATCACCCCTGAATTGGTGGCCAATTCATGTGTGAAAACCTTTTTTTAGAAAACCTCCATAGATGTCATAACCGGGTCATTCAGTACATTCAGGTTGTCAGCTGACTTCATTTTATTGCCACATAACATTACTGAGCCTAGACCTAAGCAACTGAATTAAGTGATAATCTTTTTTTTTTTTGGCCAAGCAGTGTGTAAATAGCATACACAAATGATTAAATAGTATATGTTATTTGCATCATGATGTACATCATGTGCTTAAGTATTTTAAAAAAATATATTTGCATTTCCTGTTAACATGCATTTGGTTTTCAAATAAAACACAAAGAGCTGAGTAGCTCTGAGTTTAACACTGTCATAGAGACAACTTGGTGATCTCTGGGGTTCAAGGTAAAAACTTTCTAATATATATTACATAACAAAAAGGTGTACATGAATATGATCTTGCTGTTGTTGCTTTAACTGGCAATTGTTCTTTTTCTCTGTTTAACAGATGTCTCCAATGGGTCTTGGTGTTTCATTAGGTAAACTATGATATAAAGTAGAACATTTATTTAAAAGATTAATTTAATATCCATTTGCACTTAACACAATTAAATACAACAGATGTGACATTGATAAGATTGTTGTAAGTAATGGATAAGCAAATGTATTAGTTTAGACCACAATATAAGTTTAAATAAATTGTTTTACAGTGTTGGCCAGTTTCTTATCACAAAGCATGTCGTCCTGTGTCAATGGTAAGAATGGCTGGAGTTTGAATACAGCAATTTATTTCTAACATATATATATATATA